>JAIGNY010003643.1:67500-200000 GCA_020152595.1 Chiridota heheva | reverse complement strand
TGAATCCAAAAGCTGTGATGTATGTACTGTAAGAGAGGACAGCTCAAAACGTTCAATGTAAGTCTTGGAGTCTGTCCTAAATTTCTTACTTTACCGCTCATTTCCCCTGGGTATGGAGATTGTGGCTTCTCTAAGCAAATTCTTCGATCTCTTTCTGTCTCTTGCTACTACTGCAGCTTCTCCCCAGCTGTTCCATCCAAAACTGTTTCTCTCCTTTTCTGCCACTCTTCTCCATGTAGTCTTAGGTCTTTCCTTCTTTCTTCTACCTTTTGGTGTCCAGGTGATGGATATTCTGGCATAGTTTTCTTCGTCCATTCTTAATACATGACTCAACCATCTCCATCTTCTCTTAAATATCTCCTTGTTTATCTCCACTGTGCCTGTTCTTTCATATAGTTCTTCATTGGAGACTTTCACAGGCCATCTAACTTTTAAAGCAATTCTAAGGCATCTCCTATGGAACACATCTAATTTCTTCTCGTCAGCTTTTGTCATCTTCCCGGTTTCACATCCATAGAGTACTGAGATTAAATTTGATTAAAATAATTTCAGTTTAGTTTTTATCTGGTAGATGTTTGATTTTCAAATCTTGTCAAGTTGTCTGAAAGTTGCCTGTGCCAGCCGAATTCTGCCTTTTATGTCTTCATCAGTGCCTCCTTCTTTAAACAGTGTTGCACCAAGATAGACAAAGCTATCAACATCTTCAAACTCTGCATTTACAACTTTAATTGTTCTATCAGTTTTGTTGTTTTTGCACATAATCTTTTTTTCCTTAATCTTTAGACCAACCATTTTACCGGTTTCATGTAGTTTGCTTGTTTTGTCATGAAGTTGGTCTTTGGTGCTAGAAATAAGTGCAATGTCATCAGCGTAGTCAAGATCATCTAGGGCTGTAAAGAAGTTCCACTAGATTCCATTCCTTCTGCCTTGTGCACTGGTTCTCATCACCCAGTCAATAGTAAGTATAAAGAGGAAACCAGACATTACACATCCTTGCTTTACCCCAGTTTTCACAGAAAACCAGTCAGATAGTTTTCCATCGCTTAACACTGCACATTTGCTGCCATCATACCAGTTCTGTGTAATATTTGTGTATTTCATGGGTATCCCATAATGAGCCAAAATCTTCCACATGTAGTTGTCACAAATTGTCAGGTCACCTTTCTTTGGTATAATAGTTATAATGCTTTTCTTCATGCATCTGGCACTTCTTCTGTATATAAAATTTGGTTGAATAATGTATTTAATGTCTCCTCTCTCTTAAATTTCTGTCACTGAAAATTATTAGACTTCTCTCTGCTGCCAAATCTTGATAAAAAGTATGATGGAAATTCAAAATCTCTTGGTCATTTTCAACTGCTCCCATCACATGAACAGTGAGGTAACCACTTTTGATGATTCTGTTACTATTTTCATGGTTCATACAGTAGAATTTTTTCTTCCAATTGTTGAAGTTCTTGCTACCTGTACATTGATTTTGAAAGGAATATTGTCTGCTTGAGCTATAAATTGTGAATTCATATGTGCCTGCACCCTGCAACAACTATTACAATCGCAATACTAGAATTATAGCACCTCCGCCCCTGTTTACTCCCAGAATGCAATCAGGAACCATCAACCCACCAAGTTATAACCCTAAACATTCTCTTTCTCACTGTTGATCTGTATTGCCATTTATATTCTAAACACTTGAGGATCAGCACTTGTGATCATTGTTTTCAGTTTCATTCAGGCTAAGCATTCATTGTTTGAGCTCTATTCAGGGTAGATTGACATTCCATCATTTTCAATCAAGACAGAAACCAATTGTTTTTATTTCTTTGATACCAAGGACCACTTCGCTTGATTTTCTTTGAGTCCAGAAAAATCAATATATAGCTGTTCTTTCATGGCATGAGTTTATTGTTCAGTACAGTCCATTGGAAATTTAAACTAAGTCTTGATAAATCTTGCCCTAAAATGTCCCCACCCCTTTATTTGGATCCCTTCCCTGGTCCAATATGTCCCAAATTTTAAACACTTCTCCCTTTAGCAGTAAACATACCACACACTTATTCTATTCAAAGTCTATAGATCAGTTCTTGAGATATTTGATGGCAAACAGACAAACAAACAGACAAATTGGAAGCAAAAACATAACCTCTGTCCAACTTCATTAGCGGAGATAATAAATTTAACTAACTCCTGGTGAGCTCATTAGGACCTTCAAAGATACATGGACTGACACAGACACAAGCTAAATTACTTTCAAGTCTAGTAAAAACCATAAAAGCAAAAATCTTCATCAAATTTGCTCAAAATTAAAAAATGACCAATTTACAGCTCTAGATTATTGGTGTTATTTTGCAAATTTTTCTGCAAATTTGTGTGGGCAACTTTCTGTTGTAAATCCATAGTTTCTTAATGTGTGAGCCAAAATGTTTAGAAGGAGAGTATCTCATTCTCACAAAAATCTTAAGTCATATCTAGGTGGGCAAGAAATTCTTAAAATTTCAAGCAATCAAAATAAAGAAAGAAAATAAAGGTAAATATTTTATTTATATTGTTTTAAGGAGTACTAACATCTGAGCTGATCAGTGCTTGAATTTAGAATATAGCACTATTTAGGTTTTGAGTAATTGCTGATCAAAGTTTGATCAGTTTTCAATTCATGCAAATTGTGATGTTAATGATTTTTGATGAATTTTTTCCTATTTTCATGGTTGTTCATGGTTACCTCTACACATCCATAGACATACCGGATGAAACTTAAAGGTGTATAGAGCCAACAAAAAAGAAGCAATTTCTATATTGTTTGAAGGAGTACTAACATCTGAGCTGATCAGTGCTTGAATTTAGAATATACTGCACTTCTAATTTTTGAGTAATGGCTGATCAAAATTTGATCAGTTTTTAATTCATGCAAATTGTGATGTTATTGAAAATGATGGGAAAGTCTATTCCTGCTAGAATTTCACTGGGGCAAAAATTTTCTTTACAATTTTCTGCACTGCTTAAAAAAATTAGGATAAACATTTTTTTCAAACATTTTATTTCATAACCTATGGGTGTAGCCAGGGTCGTACAATCCCCCTAAAAGTAAAATGGCAATGGTAAAATGGTAAAAAGGTCCAGAAAATATGCTAGAAGGTCCAAATATTTCCCTTGGGCCCCCCTCCCCCTTCCCCTCCCAATTTAAAGGGCTGGCTACACCATATGGAAATACTTGGTTCATATGTTTGCGATAATCTCCTTAACTGTGCAAAACGCTCTGAAAAATCACACATATTTTGCACTTCAAGTGTAATAACTAAAGAGTCTCTAAATATTTTGTTCCATTCTAAACAGTATAGAGAACTTGAATTCATTAGCTATTGTTTGAGACCATTTTCATTTAATTAATCCAAAAAAAAGTACCGTACTTTGTAAACTATAAAAAGTGTTTTTTTCTTGTTTTCCAATGGGAGCGCAAGCAAAACCACAAGGTTATTGCCACTTTAACCTTTGTAACTTATGAATGAAAGTATTTGGGAGTCCATGTCACACGGCCTGACAATTAACATATATCTATTTACCATATATATAAAATCCAACGTGATTGGTGCAAAAAAGGGCCTGTACTTTCCAATAAATAGAAATTGATGAGAGAAAACATTTCACGTCCAATTATGTATCCCTTCATTTTAATTCTGATGTAATCTTAACACGCCCGAGCTGCATGGACTGTACTATTGTGTGCAGAGGGTTTCCTGTTGTTTGTGTATTGTAAACATGCTGTGAAGAGGCGATAAGCATTTTCCAATGTCGATTTTGGCGTATTTTCTTCCATTTTTAACAGTTTTCTTGTATATTTTGTTACACTGAGATATAATTCTTATTATATGACGGCATTCATCAGAAATTAAAACATTATTTGGCTGAAATAGTATCGACAACAATCATGAACGAAGAAGTGCAAGAGCGAGCTATGCTATTTATTAAACTTTTTGTATGAATTAATATCTGTTTATTATATCCTTGAATAAACTTCTTATATCTTTTCTTATCACTGCATTCTCAAAAATTGTTTTTTTTATTCAGCACAAGTACAGTTTGTCATACATTCATGAAAAATGGGTTCAAAAAAAGTTTCTCATGAGTAATGCCTTGTCTAACAAACTTTTGAACTGAAGTTGTGTGTGCATTAAATTTCATTTAATTTGTTTTGTTTCAAAGATATTTCATTGGAACTGGCTAGTTGTTAAATAAAATGTTGTCTAAAGTTACATTCCACTTGGCCTACATCCCACATGCGGCATGCTATGCTGTCAAACTTCATGGCAAGCCGTCCCACCCTCTCCTACATGCCATCCCACCCTCTCCCTCATGCTGTCCCGCCCCTCTCCTATATATGCCATCTCATGCTGTCCCGCCCCTCTCCCATATGCCATCTCATGCTCTGATGGTCACTGGTATTATCAAGAGTCACAATCCTGGCTATGACCACGCTACGCGTAAACACTCTCAAATCTGTGAAACCACATTTTACTTTTGTATGATAAATATACACACATGAACGGCCTTTCATGTGTGTTGATAAATCCATAATATTTTTGCCCTCAAAGAAAATCTGAACAAACTTGGCCTCCACTGCATGCAAACTAAAAGTATTCAACTATTGTTTCAATGACTTCGTTCTTAAAACCAACCCGCATAATAATGGTACATTTTAAATCCTACCAAGTTTATTTATAGTTTTCCATAACACATCACAGCTAGTTCCACATATTTTTTCTTTATGCACGTTTTAAGGTAAAACATTCCCATATGCCTGTAACCATTTATCCATAATGAAATAATAGCAACACACTATTCACAAAAGTAAGTACAAACAATATTTCAAATTAAGTTGCAACATAAAATTCTGAAGCAACCTGTTAAATAGTATAAGTGGAAAAAGAGATTGAGAAAAAAGTAAGGAGGAAAACTTTACAACTATCCCCAACAAGACCTAATTTAAATCACAACCTGAACTTCAATAGAAAATCTCTTGTAAACATATTAAGCGCTATGAATGGACAGAATGAATGAATGATGGATGGAATGACTTTGGAGAAATATACATATTTAACATACCCCCTCTCCCCCTCCTCCTCCTCCTCCGTCTCCAAAAAAACCATTAATTTTGATACAAAGTAACTTTTAGAATTCCATACTTAACATTAAACATACCAATTCCTATTCTCTGTTTTGAAATACCTCAACTCATCCGTAAGTGATCTACAAAAGATTTACACCAGAAAATATTAAGATTACCCTGTGATACTTCACAAAATTTGCAAATTGATGCCCGAGATTTACATTTTGAAGTCAAACATTTCGTAGTGAATCGTGATACTTTGTGATAGGGATTATTAAATACAGTTGTAACTAGTTTAAATGGTAAACTCAACAACTTTCGACCTTATACAGTAGTACATGCCAAAAGGATATGCATTTATCAACTCCGTTGTCCAAGACTCTATTCGGAAATAAGGCAGCTTAAATAATATTTACCATTTACATTTGTGAAAAGAACATACTGTACGGCCTGACATGTATTTTTCGCAGAACTAGTATTAACGAAGGTATTAATGAAAGCAAAACAAAATATTTTTGCAATTTGCTTTATGGCATCAGCAATAAAAAAGAAGAAAAAAAGGGCACAGCAAATGAAATAAAGATATTACTCACACCACCATCGTCAGATTTATCATCTAGAATGCTCCCATCCCCGAAAATTCCATTCGTTTCTGGTAGGGGAGGAGGAGTAGGCGGCGAGGGCGCCATCTTCAAATCTTTAATGTGTTATCGTCATATGACTAAATCGTGTTATAGACACGACAGTACAGCCGGTGTAAAAGTAAATGTCCCCTCCCCTCCTGCACCCCCACCCCCATAATTTTTTTGGCCCCCGGCCCTTATTTTTAGGAAATTTGGGCCCCCAACACAATTAAGCCGTAGCCACCAAGTAAATTCCCCCCCCCCTCCCCTCATAATAAAAACGGTTTGCTGGGAAATTTGGGTCCCAGCCCTTCTTTCCTATTAAATCTGTAGACAACAACTAGTCCCCCTTTTGCAAGAAAAAGCCCTTCTTCTCCCTTCACACTAAATCTCACTGCCGTTTTGCGTAAAGCACGCCTTTTTTTCTTTTGCGCATTAGCTTATCACTTCTTATCACTTTTTAGCTTATCACTTCGGTACACAAAATTAATTGAAGGAACCGTACAGACACACCAGTAAATTACCTAGTAAAATCCGTCCGGAGGGGACCAAAATCACTAGACATTCCTTCATTCCTTAGGAAATAAGGTTCGGGGGGCCCGAATTAATGGGAGTGGGGGGGGGACTTACTATCACACCAGCCGTGTACATAACAAACATGTCTTTTTCCTTTTTGGTGTCTGATATAATCAACATTCAAATCTTAAAGATATATGGACAAGAAAAAATAAATAAAAAATACACAGATGAATAAGCAATAAATTCCAGTTAGAAAAGTCTTTAAATTGTCACAATAGCAAATATAATTTTAAGTTATGATGACAAATCAAAGTTTGTAAAAATAATCTTCAGCATGTGCAAAAGCATTGATGAAAAGTAATACTAGGCCTATTTAGGTATCTAAGTTTTAAAATGCTATAAGATTAATTTTACTCGACTTTGAGGGAACTTCATGCTGTTTGCATCTTAGTATATTTTAAACCATTTAAGTTCATATTTTTGCTACCTGTCCATATACCTTCAATGATTTGTTGGGTGTCACTGAGCAGGGAGATGTCATTTTAGACATTTCCCAGATCTGTCATTTCTGTTGGTGAGCATGGAACTTGTTTATTTACTATATTTGCTGAATTTCAGGATTTTGTTGCTCAGTCAATTATCTTAGTTCATCTAAGGCTAAAAAGGACATAACTTTGCTATTGTAAGATGATGGTAATTCTACCTGCATATCCCCTCATCATCATCACTCGACATAGTTAACTGACTGTTCCCGTGCCATTACAGCACCCCTCAGTTGGCTTATGCTTTTTCCATTCCACACAGTCACATTTGCGACCCAGTGAAACTTGAACCGACCTCTCCCATGCTGCTATCCCCTCTTTATATTCAAACCTTATTGTCTTTACTCTAAGGCTATGCGCCTTGTCGTCCATGCCCATTTGGGACCCATGTCATCTCGCCCGATTCAATGCGTTTACACACTCCATTTCCTCCTGGATTACACTTTCATGCACATGTTTAAGCCAAAGTAGTTTCATGGTATATGTATCTCCCCCCCCCCCCTCCCTCCCCCCATACTTACATACACACACACACACACACACACAAAAAGTGTCCAAAATTATGCAGCGATATGAATATTTTTCTCCATCAAATCTATTTTGATTACTTTTGTATTCCCCCTCACACACACACTCAACCCCTCACACCCAAAGAAACCTGAATGCAAACTATCATCACAATGCAACCTTTTCACGCTTTTATGACCAATTTATTTTACATTTCGACTTAAATATATCCACTTTGTCTCTTTAGTAATAGAAATCAAAATGTAAAATGAGGTGATTTCAATGTTAGAATTATAATTTTTTTACCAGAACTGTTGAAACTGTGAAATTTAAAAAAAAAAAAATTCAAATCTAAATTTTATGCCAAATTATGACATTAATATCACCTTCCGGAGACTTCACCTCAAAACCCCTACCAGTCATGCCAGGCTTCGCTCCTGGATTACATGCCTGAACAATGACCAAATAATGACGCCCCAACACAGACAACAGAAAAGAATGAAGAGATGTGGCAATTTAATCATACTGTCATAATAAATAAAAAAATCACGAAGCTCGTTCGAAGACGCTCTTTATGATAAAATAATTGTAAAAATGGTATCAAATTTCTTTGGAATAGTTTACTAAAACATTTTCGTGTATTTTTGGGAAGATTAAATGATGGTCTATAAACAAATAAACCTCAGACTTTAAACAGCCGTTTGTGTGTAATGTAGCCTTAGTAAAAGATCAACAGTTGATATGACTTCCTCACGCATTTTCAATTCAGCTTTCCTGTTATGAATAAGTAAAATGAAACAGTGAATTAATTTAATTTGATTATGACAAAACGGATTAAATCATTTTGAAACCTGTTAGCAGGTTAACATCGTACACCTGAATCTGACCAAAAGAACCATGGTTCAAGATTGACGTCTAAAAAAGAAATATATAAAGCAGTGGTATTGAAATTCGGGTAAAATTCCCTACACTGGAGGTCCAGATTGTCGCAATGCGTTGGGGATTGGAGGATAATTTTGACGATTTCAGAGGGTGCGATCTGCATTATCTGCTAAAAACTCAAAATTGAAATGTAAAAAAAAGTTGGGCACCATACAGCCATAATTCTATGGAATATGAAAATACTGCATTTTGCAAGTGTGCCCGGTATCTTGATGTTTCCATATTTTCTCAACGAATGTTCTCACATAAATTATATTGTGTGGTTCAGAACGAATGTTCTCACATAAATCCACAGTAGGATGGAAAAGGAGAATCCCGGTGATTATTCTAAAACGTTTGTCTTGATTTCAACGTCCAAAAGTGAGGCCTACACTTTTGAAAGAAATCTGGAGTGTGTGAGGAAGGGGGTTGGGGGGGGGGGGGTAAGCATGCAGAAGGGATAAATCAGGAGTGGGGAAATGCAGAAAAGATCAATCTGGAGTGGGGGAGAACGGGGCAATTTTATAAAATTATAAGAAAAATAGTACTTAATGAAAAAACGCTCAGATTCTGAATAATTGATGACGAATCAAAAGTTTCAGCGTGTGAAACATATTTGATGTACAAACAACAACAATAATTATCGTTCTAAAATATAACAAAGACTGTACTGTAACACTGTTTCTTCGGTGGAAGGTCCTTGCCCGGACACAGATGTTGATCTGCTCATTGCAATTTGTGTAATGCTTTGTAAGCAGCCTCTTTCATACAGACAGTCAATTCTCAGGTGGTGGTGTTTGTGTGTGTGTGTGTTTGTGTGTGTATATGTTGGTGTGTTTAGACCAACCAACTGATGACATTTGTATGTTCACACACCTTCAAAGCGATGACACGTACACAACCGATGACGTACTCGGTTGTTTTTAGTTCTAAAAATGGTTGTTTTCAAAACTATTATGACTAAAACACTACTCAAGTTCAGTATTTTTGCATTTCGGCACATGTCACCTGTTAAATAGGATAAGTTAAAAATACGGGTGTAACCTAATTTGCTAATACAGCCATCCCATATGTGTGTTGTATATTAATTGGTCACCAGTTATATAGGATTACGCCCACGTCACTCTACACACGTATGGGTGTATGTGTGTGTTTGTGTGTAGGGGGTGTTTGGGTGGGGGTATGGGTGTTTGTGTGGCTTCAATGGATATGAAATCTATATGAAATTACACCTCTGATCCTAGGGTCTAGCGTGTATATGCGGCTGTGTCGGCCAACGAGCTATTTTAGAAGCCCCAGGGCACCAAAAGGGCCGAAAAACCGAGAATTTTAACAAGTCACCACGTTATATGTCATTTGGGCCCATTTTTGTAGTGTGCCTGACGGCTTCAATGGATATGAAATCTATATAAAATTACACCTCTGATCCTAGGGTCTAGCGTGTATATGCGGCTATGTTGGCCAACGAGCTATTTTAGAAGCCCCATGGCACCAAAAGGGCCGAAAAACCGAAAAACGCCAATTTTAACAAGTCACCACGTTTTATGTCATTTGGGCCCATTTTTGTGGTATGCCTGACGGCTTTAATGGATATAAAATCTATATGAAATTACACCTCTGATCCTAGGGTCTAGCGTGTATATGCGGCTGTGTCGGCCAACGAGCTATTTGAGAAGCCCCAGGGCACCAAAAGGGCCGAAAAAACCGAAAATAGTCAACGAGCTATTCAAGAAGGCCCAGGGCACCAAAAGTGCCGAAAAACGCCAATTTCATTAAGTCACCACGTAATATGTCATTTGGGCTTTTTCTTTTTAGTGTGCCTGACGGCTTCAATGGATATGGGACTGATATGAAATTACGCCTGCCTCTGATCTTAGGATGTAACGTGTATATGCGGGTATGTTAGTCCATGAGCTATTCTAGAAGCCCCAGGGCACCAAAAGGGCCGAAAAACGCCAATTTCAACAAGTCACCACGCAATATGTCATTTGGGCCCATTTTTGTAGTGTGCCTGACGGCTTCAATAGATATGGGACCTATATGAAATTACACCTATGATCTTAGGGTCCAACGTGAAACCAGATCGCTGTTGCCTTGGATTGTCATCTTTCCTTATTATATCCAACTGGAATCATAATTTGCTGCTTCATCATATCACTGTGACTGTGTGAGGCGCTAGTATATATTCCCAGTCACCATGTTATATGTCAGAACCTCCTCGGTTGGCGTTCATGTCTTCTAGCCAAGGTTATTTCATTGCCGACTTAACCTATTTAGATTCAGAAAAGAGAGAAAAAAACAACGTAAAAGATATCCCAAATTACACCTCTGCATTATTCGGCTATTGCAACGAGCTATTTTAGAACATTACGCCAATTTTAACAAGTCACCACGTTATATGTCTGACCATATCTAAACTGCAGTTCAAAGCTAAACGTTTTTAACAAGTCTATATCATTTTGAGCCAATTTTTGCCACCTGAAAGCTATTTTAGAAGCCCCAGGGCACCAAGGCCGAAAATCGAAAAAAACGCCAGTTGTCATTTGGGCCCATTTTTGTGGCACACACCTCTGATCCTAGGGTCTATGGGACTTTAATGGATGTTATATGAAATTACACCTTGCTTCAATAGATATGGGACCTATATGAAATTACACCTATGATCTTAGGGTCCAACGTGTATATGCGGGTATGTTGGTCCACGAGCTATTTTAGAAGCTCCAGAAACCAGATCGCTGTTGCCTTGGATTGTCATCTTTCCTTATTATATCCAACTGGAATCATAATTTGCTGCTTCATCATATCACTGTGACTGTGTGAGGCGCTAGTATATATTCCCAGGAGAACCTCCTCGGTTGGCGTTCATGTCTTCTAGAAGGATTTTTGCCGACTTAACCTATTTAGATTCAGAAAAGAGAGAGAAAAAAACAACGTAAAAGATATCCCGCATTTCATAGGAACATTACCCTGACCATATCTAAACTGCAGTTCAAAGCTAAACTTGCTAAGCTTCTTAATTGATTTATTATTATTATTTTATCATTATCATTATTATTATTATTATCATTATTATTATTTTTTTCTCATACTTTTGCTACGCTCGGTTGGCGTTCATGTGTCTAGAACTAAAAGAATTTTTGCCGACTTAACCTATTCAGATTTAGATATCCAATGTATACACACTCACCGATTTCGCATGGTAGTTAAAAACACAAGTATGAATACGAATCTGAGTCTGAGGCTGAATCTGAATCTGAATGTGAGGCTAACTTCAGGTCGGTTTCAGATTGGTCTCTCTGGCAGCGCTGAGTTACAATTCATTAGAGAAGGGGTTGCCAAAACAATTGGATTTTGCTGCTGTTTCCAAACACTGAGGCCGTCATCATGAAATGGATAAACTAATACTTATATCATGTGTTTTGTTTGCCATTGCAGACTTGTTTGCACTTACAAGCGTACTCAACCCGAAATGGGTTGTGTCTCGTGAAAAGACAGGTGAAGATTATTTGTTATTGTTTCTTATTCCAAGAAATGACTAACGTTAACGTTAGGCTACAGTCTTACAGATTAGGCAGTAGCGTTAGGCCTACAAGTCATCAGTAAAGGCACTGCTTAAAATTTTGGCCTGCAATTTTGAAGCAACAAATTAGCCACATCATTCAACAAAATTAACTTTGCATCATATTGTTTGTTATTGTTTTTTATTCAGCTATGACTAACGTTAACGTTAGTGTTACTTACAATTAGGCCTAATGTTACTGTTACTTAAACGCACTGCCTAAAAATTTGGCCTGCAATTTAAAAATTAAACAACAAAATTTAGTCACATCATAACATTAAGCCTATAGGCTAGGCCTAAATAGTTCTATACTCATTGAGGAGGTCGGACATTCGGGAATGTTGTGGTGCACGGCGACGTAACACTGCTTTTTTGACGATCTCGAACTTCAAAGGGGAAAACAAACAGTCAGTTATCATTGCAATCAATAGGAGGAAAACCTATTTTTTGTCATTTTTCAACAAATACCGGACAGAATTCATTTTTCTTCATAAATGTTGTGTATTAGATAATAGTTTCCAACATATATGAGTACCATTAATTTTCGCTGACTGGCTAAGGCGACACAAGTATTCATAAAAAATATCCCATTGACTGTAATAATAAAGTTCCCCTTCAACTTAGCAAAACCGTACTGAGCCCGTACACGGTTACGTCGAACCGACCACCTCAATATTTTATTTCGCCTTTCCCCAGTAGCAAAGACAAACAATGCCAGCATCGATTACGCTTAGCCTAGCCTAGGATTGCCATTATATTCAGATGTGTGTCACTAAAAATACCATGTAACAACCACAGGTGTTCCTAGCGTTATGGCAACCTATATGCTTATTAGTATATATATATAAAGAAAGGTAGGATTCTTTCTAAGGCGACTTTCGAACCGTATGTGAAAATTCTTTTTTTTGACCATTTGGGAATCTTAATTACACTTTTTTACTCTACTTTATCTGCTGGAGACTCCCTTTTTCGTGTATAAGCCACAGTATTTGTTAGTTTTTTTCTGATCGGGTTTAAAATTTGTACCCCATTACCGTGACAGTTATCCGTTTGCAAACTAAAGAAAACGTTGCGATGACGTCATGAAGAAGCAGCACTTCAATGACGCTTCGATCACAACGCTTTTAAGTTTGCAGCAAATTGTTTCAGATTCTTGATTCAGAATTTGAGAAATTTATCATTTCTACATTCAATCGGAAAAAACTAACAAATACAGTCTTATACATGAAGAAGGGAATCCCCAACAAATGGGAGTAGAGTAAAAAAGTGTAATTAAGATTCTGGTCAAAAAAATGAATTTTCATATACAGTTTGAAAGTTGCGTTAGAAAGAGTCCTACTTTTCTTTACATATATATATATATATACTAGTCAGCATATAGGTTGCCATAACACTAGGAACACCTGTGGTAACATCAGTGGTTATCTTCTTGAAAGAGCCTTGGAGAGGTGAAACTGTATACAGTTTTGTGGTTTGTGTGGAGAAGTGTAATTTGAACTTCCAGCTTGCTAGACCATTTTTTTGTTGTAAGCAACCCTCTGGCTATTATCTGACCCCAAGCTCATTACTTGACCTCACGTTTACTGGCCTAGTTTCTTATTTTATGAAAACCTCTGTCACATGACCATTACTCATCCTCCCGCCAGAGCCCTGCTTCAAGTCCGAGGAAGAAACCACGTTCTCTTTCTGGTTCAGATGTTGAGGAGAGCACTTCGTTGAAAATTATTAAATTCTTTAAGAAAAAAATTATGTAACAGATTTTCTTAAAACTTGGCATATTTTATTATAGCTCAAAATAGTGTGCAGTATGATAATAGATTCCACTTTCTTCCACGCTTTACAGGAAGCATCACACTTGGGCTTGTTACACAGTGCCTCACAATATTTGGACGTGACACGGTCTGTCAATCCCCAAGGCTCCCCCCAGAATGGGCTGTTGCTCTTTTCCTGATAGTCTGTGGGGTCCTGTCTCTGACCAGCACTTGCATACTGTTGGTGTTATCTGATAAGAAGGCATGGGCATTACTGTATGCAAGATGGGTTGCCTTTTTTGGAAGTAAGTAAAAAGTTTTACAGATTTAGAAAAAAATACTTGTATTGAAAGAATTGTTGTGGTTTTCTCAGAAGTGCTCTTCATTTAAAGCATGCTTCCCATCTTGAAGACATATTAGTTATTATTCTGACACATGGGAATTTATGGTACAGTAGATGACAAAAAATATGAACGATACTGTAAAGAACTTGCAAGCTTTGATATCTTCTTCTGTTTAGGAGCTATGAGTTTTAAAGTTTGGTTACAAATGACTGGTGTAAAAATTCACACCTGCACATTTTTTGCTAATTCAAACTTTCTTCTGCTGATGATTCACAGTTACTTGACTGCTTCTGTGTTAATAATCTTTTGAAAAGCACTAAAAAAGTTTTAAAATAAATTACATGAAGACTTTTGAGGAATGTGCCTAGTCTGATTTGAGTCATTTTGGCACAAATCTTCACAGTTTAAAATCCCCCTTTAAAGATTTCCATTGTCAAGCACTTGAAGCAGGGGTGCAACTATAGTTTGTTAGGTGGCCCGGACGCTATATTCCCTACGGGCCCCCAGTTGCGCCATGGCTTTAAACATGAATGGAAAAGTGCTGTATAAGAGTTTAGTAATATTATTATGCAAAAAAATTTTAAGTATGAAACTGAAGGGCAGATGGATCAACCGTTCAAGATTATTATTTAATTGGAATTAAAAAAGTTATACATACATACATATAAGCTAAGCTTGCACGATTTTGCCCAGATGTGAAACTGGTCGGTTTCCAAAACAAAAACCGCTTTTAAGCGGAAACCGGTTATTCATCTGCAATGTAAATAAGCCCTGAACATAAAGTGCATTACAGTAACTATAACTGCACTGTAATATGATAGCTGCTAATGATGTTTGTATCACAGCATTTTCTGTTAATAAAGTTGAAAATGATAACGGAGACATTGATAAATAAAATGTATTAATAAGATTTAATGTTGTTTGCATGTAAAGTGATTTTATTACCCCATTTTCCCCTCAAATGATGCCGATTTTTCCCCTTTGGCAGTTTAGGTCCGAATGGCATCAAGCATTTCACAATGTCCTAAGCCTAGTAACATAACAAAATTATGAAAAAGGCCATGTTGACAGGCCATCTATATGTCCTTATTTCCTCACGATTTCTATTTATAGTGATGATTTCAATAGATACAAATTAAGCCAGATCTTAATGCATCAACTTACGATGCGATGCTAGCCATCATAGACTTGATCACGCAGTACAGTTGTTGCTGATTTGCATATAGCCTAAAGTTACAGCGGGAAAATCTTACAGTTGAGATCCCACCCACTTGATACTCAACATTTCTGTGAAACATTAGGCACGGCCAAGCCATATGGCTCTTAAGTTTAACAAAAAAATAAAATCATTAATCATGCATACCTCTCTGTTATTTTTCAAGGTCAGTAATCATTCTTGCTATGCTTTTACTTTAAATTGGCCCCGTTTGTGCATCGCCCATTTTCAATTATACTTAAGCCACCAAATTTGGTCCCGCGCTATAGCCATATATGGTGTTTGCCAAAACTGCGCGAACGGGAATGTAGAAAAAATATAATGCCAGCTAAAGAACAGTTGTGTCCCACTCCCCGTCAAATTCGTATTTTTCTTTATCAAAATGAGAAAAAAATAAAAGTGTATTTCCTGCAATCTCTATACGAATAATGTGATACGTGATTTGAATAAATCAGGATTGAAAATTAAACTGAATTACATTGTATTCCATACTTAAACAGGACCTTATTTCGTCAAGGAGCTATGAAAACATTTTATTTTTACAACACAGGCCGCGCACCCAAGTAAAATAAATTCTTTGGCACTCTGCAGATAAGATTTTTAGTTCTACATTGATTTGAAACATTTAACAATGATAATTCGGCCGGCCGTCTGTCCACAGATTTGTCCTGTGATTTCCTCAGAAATGTTAAAGTTTTTTAAGAATTCCTCAGAAAGTGTTAAAGTTTCTTCAGAGTTTCTCAGAAAAAGTTAAAAGTTTCTTCAGATATCCTTATGGAAGGTTAGAATTTCCTTATAAAATGTTAAAGTTTTTCAGAGATACTTAAGACAGGATTGAAGACTAGTTTTCTTAAAAAGTCTACAAAACATTTGATATTTCCTTAGAAGATAACTGTAAAATGATATAATTGTCCAATATTCTCCAGAGATCCTCAAGTGTCTCTCTTGTAGCACTTGAGATTTAGAATCCTTAAAATTCTTCAAAATATTTGGGCACCAACAGTTGTATCAGTCATGATTATTAAACTCCACCTTTATTATTGTGGTCATTTGCATAAAGTTGCTACAGTATATGACCTGACCATACTTTTTTATTTAGTATGCTTAGTCAGGGAGTGTGACAGGATGTGATTGCATATGGACATAGGGAGGGATGCCATGTGGGACATGGATGGGGGCCATGAGGGACATGTGATATAATATTTACCATGTTGTATACACCAAGGGCTATATCAGGCATAATTATTTGACTCCACCTTTTTTTCTTATTTAACAACTCATTTGCATATAAGTTATTATATGAACTGACACTTTCATAAATAGTATGCTCAATCAGGGACTGTGATAGCTAGGATGAGACTTCTTATGGAGCCTATGGGATGTCATGTGAGACATAGGGTGGGATGCCATGTGGGACATGGGGTGGGATGCCATGTGGAACAGGGTGGAATGCCATGTATGATATGTGGTTGAATGCCATGCAGGACATAAGGTGGAATGCCATGGGATTGAATGTCATGTGGGCATGTGATGATATTGGATGTCATGTGGGATATGGCGTCCCACCCCATTTCAACAAGTCATTTGCATATAAGTTATTATATGAACTGACACTTTCATACATAGTATGCTCAATCAGGGACTGTGATAGCTAGGATGAGACTTCTTATAGAGCCTATGGGATGTCATATGGGACATGGGGTGGGATGCCATGTGGAACATGGGTTGAATGCCATGTGGGACATGGTGGGATGCAACGAGTAACACAGAGTGTGACAGGTTGGGATGCCATGTGTGACATCAGATAGGATGCCATGTGTGACATCAGGTAGGATGCCATGTGTGACATCAGGTAGGATGCCATGTGTGACATCAGGTAGGATGCCATGTGTGACAAGGTAGGATGCCATGTGTGACATAGGGTAGGAGGCTATGTGGGACATAGGGTATGGGGACATGGGGTGTGATGCTATGTGGGACATAAAGCATGATGTTATTGGGAGGGATACCATGTGGAACACATGGTGGGATGCCATGTGGAACATCAGGTGAGAGATGCGGGACACAGGGAGGGATGCCATGTGGGACATAGGGAGGGATGTCAAGTGGTACATATGGTTGGATTAATGTGGGACATACATGTAGGATGGGATCCATGTGGGTCATAGCGTGGGATGCCATGTGGGACATGGTGGAATGCCATGTGGGATATATGGTAGAATGCCATGTGGGATATATGGTGGAATGCCATGTGAGACACTGTATGGTGGAGTGCCATGTGGGAGATATGGTGGAATGCCATGTGGGACATGAGGTGGGATGTCATTTGGGACATCTGATGTGTTTCATGTTTGACATAGGGTGGAATGCCATGTGGGTTATAGGATGGGATGCCCTGTGGGACATATGGAATGCCACGTGGAACATGGGATGTCATGTGGGACATGGGGTGGGATGCCATGTGGGAGATATGGTGGAATGCCATGTGGAACATGGGATGGGATGTCATGTTGGAAATGGGGTGGGATGCCATGTGGGACATGGGGTGGGATGCCATGTGGGACATAGGGTGGGATGCCATGTGGGACTTCGTATGCCATGTGAGACTTCGTATGCCATGTGGGACTTCGTATGCCATGTGGGACTTCGTATGCAATGTGGGACTTCGTATGCCATGTGGGACTTTGTATGCCATGTGGGACTTTGTATGCCATGTGGGACTTTGTATGCCATGTGGGACTTTGTATGCCATGCCATGGGGACTTTGTACTTCAGATGCCATGTGACTTTGTGGGACTTCTGCCATGTGGGACTTTGTGCCATGCCATGTGGGACTTTGTATGCCATGTGGGACTTCGTATGCCATGTGGGACTTCGTATGCCATGTGGGACTTCGTATGCCATGTGGGACTTCGTATGCCATGTGGGACTTCGTATGCCATGTGGGACTTCGTATGCCATGTGGGACTTCGTGTGAGATGCCATTTTTGTAATTGGCGGGTCATATAATATGGGTGTCAATTTGCATGGGCATGCATACCATGATGGTATTTACCGTTCTACTTAAACAAAAATACAAACATGATGAAATTATATGTACTGTATGATTAAAAGAATGTTCATTTTTCGCCCCAACCAGGTTCCGCCCCAAATCTCTTGCAGCTGGCTATGTAAAACAGTTTAGCTGGTATTGCTAGTCTACATGCATGGACCTTTATTTCCTCTGCCCACTTTAGTGAAGCGTTTGGGACATTTTTTGGGTTCGATGCAATTACATCAGGAACCTATTGGTTGGTCATGATGGCGTATGTGTGTGTGTGGTTGTATGTATGTGTATAGTATGGCCAGCTTGTAGATGCTATATCTCAAGAATGATACAGTGGATTCCTGTCATATGTAGTACACAGACATGTGTAGCCCATGGTCCGTAGATGTGCCCTATTGTTTTTGATAGTGATGTAATGCATATTGATGAGTATGCAGGCTTAATGTAAAAATCTTGAAATGTTCATAATTTAACAACCGCATGTCTGCTTTGATTCATATTTGGTGTAAATGTGATGTTAGCTGGCGTGTACATAATCATGATGTATAAATGTTGAATTTTATTAATATGCATAGTGGTCAGGGCTTAATATGATTTTGCTGAAAAGAGCTGGTAAACACAGGTATTTTAAGAACAGTAAGCCGGGAATATATCATATTCTGTACACTGATAAATCATGGTCTGTAGATGTGCCCTATTGTTTTTCATGGTGATGTCATGCATATTAATGAGTAGGCGGGGCTTTATGTAAAAATTATTGAAATGCTCTTATTTTGACAATCGCATGTCTGTTTTGTTTCATATTTATAAAAATGATGTTAACTAGTATGTACATTTTCATTGTATAAAAACTTTTACTTTCATTAATATGTGTTGTGGATTAAGCGTAATATTTTGTAAACAAAAATCTTGTAAACATGATATCTCAAAAACTAAACTGGAATCACATTATGTGTGGTACACAGATAGCTTATGGTCTGCAGATGTGCACTCATGTTTTTGGTGGTGATTTCATGTTTATTAATGAGGTGGGGCTTAATAATTAAATCTTAAAATGCTTATAGTTTAACAATTGCATGTTTGTTTTGGTTTCATATTTGGTACAGTTATGATGTTAGCTAGTGTGTATGTCTTCATGGTATAAAAACCTTGAATTTCAAAGGATAAAAAGTGATAAATGAGCAAGTGTACATGTCTGTTTTGCATCTACAACAGATATATCTCATTGCTTAATGAACTGGATGTCAACACCATATTGATCTGTATTTGGTTTATGTCATATGTTGTACATAGATGGGTCATTGTCTGTACTATCTTCTAATGTTGTGGTATTTATGTCATGAATATTAATGAGTAGGCGGGGCTTACTGACAAATTCTTGAAATAGGATAAATGAGCAACCATTTTTGTATCATACATGCTATGATAATCTTGTTAATTATTGTGCAGATGCTTAGGCTAATGTTGTCAACAAGTTCTATTTGATTGATCTGCATGGTGGGTATCACTAATTAATCAATACATTATCATGAAACATATTTCATAAAATGCAATTACACGACAGTTAATTTAAAACTCGGAACCACTAAAACCTTTTGGTTCTGGTTAATCGTACCTATGCCCCCACTTACATCAAGCTGCAAAGATATTCTCATACATTTTGATAAAAGAAAATTAGGAAAGAAATATTACAGAATTTGATTAAGTTCATGAGCTGTCTTCTTTTACCCACTGTTCATCATAAAGTTTGCTTTATGCTTTTGCTTATAATTTTTGTCTTTCTTTGATGTCATTTGGAACAAAGAAATCTTTTTATTCTTATTTTCCAGTGTTGTTCCTGTGCCTTGCTTCCATTGTCTTTCCGTTTGGATTTTACATCGATGAGATTGGTGGGGCAGCCTACAAACTGCCGAGTAATCTGACGGTCGGTTCATCGTATGTTGTGTTTTCCTCTCCATCGTGTTGACCGTCATCTCAGAACTTTTTGCTGAAAGGGTCTGTCATCCAATTATGTAACTGCAGTACACTATTTGACTAATCAAATGATGTAAAGGAGATTTCAAAAAGGATTTTGTTGCATGTGGGAGGCTGTCCAAATTTTATAGGATATCTTTGCAATATGTAGAAAGTACAGTAATTTATAAGTTTATATTTTTAAAAACAAAGTACTAACTTTTGTTTCAGAAGCCCTGTTTTCATGTCATTTCTGTAGTCAAAAGGATTTCGCGTGTTTTGATTTTGTTTTTATGTGAGGGTGTGTGTGTGTGTGAGAAGTGGGGTAGACACAAAAGACCATTATTCCCACGGTAGTTTGTTTAGTTATGTAGTAAATCCCATAAGTTGTCTTGTTATCAAAGTTGTGTGCCATGTTTGGGTTCTGTTTTTTTGTAGAAATAAGTATTTGAAAAGGAATTCTCACATAATTTGATGTCCTGGATGATAAAGTCGCTAAACTCAGTGATGTGTCTTTTTGTCAAATTTTAAAATTGAATCCAAGGGTAATTAATTAAGGCTGCATAAGAAAGGAAGTTATGTAATTTTAAGAAAACAGTGTATGCACAACTGCTCAAAGCTCCTGAGTTAAGGCTGTTATGCACGAACACGACGTAGCGAGGGTTTTTTTAACAAAATTGAATCAAACAAAGGGAATGAAAGATTTTGACCTTATTTTCATAGATGGATCGTCATCGTATGACTTGATATGTTAACTGAAAATTGATTGTAACCCCATTAAAACAAAATTTGTGTCGCGACAGAAAATCGCGGCCCATTAAAGCGAATTTCTCCAGTTTGAACAAAACAGTATTTCTAGCAAATTTTCCAGTGTTCTTAGAGAGCCTCAACTGTAAACTTTATCGTGTGTAAGCAAAAAGTCAAAATATCTTATAATATTTGTTTCCTGCCTGACTATCTAAAAAATTGCCAGCCTCATCGCTCGCGTTTAGTGTGTAACGGCAGCCTTAAAGCCTCATCGCTCGCATTTAGTGTGTAATGGCAGCCTTAAAGCTCTGAAATTGCAAGGCAATTCCAAATTTTGACAGCAGTATGTGGTTAAAATCCAAATTGTTGACAGCTTGTCAAGAAGCTGTATGAAAAGTACATTTACATCTTGAAGAAAAGGGCATCACCCAGTTGTTCTGAAATTAAGACATATTTTGAGCACTTTTGTACTTTACCAATCTGCGATACTGCATAATTTTTATATTTTGAATAATACCTCGATTTTATTCAGATTTTTTTATATTTTTGGTATTATTTAAGTTGATATGAGGTTATGAGTATCAGTGATTGGTAATTTTTTTATCAGTTGGCAAAAAGATAAAATTGATATTAATCTCTAAAGCCTTGACATATTTTGTTTTTATTAAATCAAAGCAGGGTAGGAGTTTGTTTTACCATGTGCTATTTTATGCAGAGGTTGAATTTGTGTGAAATCTACTTTGAGTTCAGGGATAGCAATATATCTGAAAACTTTTTATATGGTTTATTTTAGTTTTTGTGGAAATAGAACCTACTGGAAATATTGTTTGTCCATGGTGTTTAATACTTGATTTGTAAAATCCATGCAATGAACCGCGCATAAATAACCTCACTTGGCACATATGACTTGAACTGCTAAAGTGCCATTAAGCCAAAAAACAAACAACTCAAAAATCCTTTCCATAAGAACATTTACTTGTTAAGTAGTTTCAGTTCTAAAAACATTTTCAGTTGTGGGAGTTATGCATTTTATGATGCAAAGTTACTGATGCATTTTATGCTGTTAATTATTTATGCATTTTAAGTTGTTAATTATACATGCATTCAAAATTTGTGACGTAGCAAATGTAATGAGGTGTGCAGGGCTGTAGATATATTGTATTCAACAAATTTTATTTTTCAAAGTCAATCAATCTGATGACAGTCAACAGTTTTTATTCCCAGCTAAATGTTAATTTGTGAATGGTGGTGTCAACTAATTAGCTTTTTCAAACGTCATACTTGCTTTCTTAAGAAGATTGAAATATGACTGAACATTGTTGTATAACTTTATCATGCAGGGAATATCGTCAATAACGAGAAACTTTAGCAAATAATCAAATATGTCAAATATTAGGTCATTACATAAATTTGTAGTGTAGACTACGCCTTCTGTATGATTTCAGGTGAAACCTATGTGCATAATTTCATTCCATAGTGTCTCTTGAGGAAAAAGATTCCATACTATATTTTTGATAAAATTATGATTTGACTTTTTTTTTTATAATAATATTGTAGGATATTAGTGCAGTCCCACCTTATATGAAAGAGTACATCAAAAGAAACTAAAATCTTATTCCGTTAAGGAGATATTAAGTTTAAATCTCTGTCTTATCTGTTTAGAAATGACTGGTGTATTAAGTCTACCATGGAAGGTTAGCATCCTCACATTCTTAACAATTGTTAATGTATTTTGAAGTCAACTTAAATTTTTTACTATTTAAAAAAAAAAAATCCTCAAACTTTTCTTCTGGTGGTTTATCACAAATACCCTTCCTAGATTCAGCTTTACTACTTTCCTGACATATCCCAGTTTTAAAGCCACAAAATTGCAGATCAAAATATGATAGAATACATAAAGACTTCGAGGAATCTGAGGCCATGATATCACAACTAGTCTGATTTCAGTCATTTCTACACAAATGATGCCAAACTTTAAACTTAGATATCTCCTTAACAGAATAAGATTTTTGAGTGCTTTCTTCACAATTTTTTTTTTTTTTTTTTTGAAGTCCTCTTTCATATAAGATGGCCTTGATGAGAGGGAAGGAGTCTCGCAATATTTAAGTTAGGATTACTACTAATTAAAGAATTGTTTCAGCTTAAAATTTTCTCTTATGTCGCTGATTTGTCTCTGATTCGTAGCAGATTTTCTTGTGAGAAGATGTCTTCTTTAAATTCTCATTAAATATTTGAACCACAATTGTTTTTTTCTACATGTGATAATGACATATAATAAACAGCTTCTATTTTCAAAATGGATTTCTATTGTGAAAATCGACTGGAATAAAACATTGACATTACAATAATATTCCGTATTTTGTACTTAATAAACTCTGTACCAGAATAGCTAATAGAATATTTGCTTGCTATTCTGGTACAGAGTTTATTGAGTACCAAAAAAGGAGTATAATGGTAATGGGAAGGCTTTATTCCAGTCCATTTTGACAACAGAAATCCATTTTGAAAATAGAAGCTGTTAATATGTTGGTCAAGTTATTTTTGATATCATGAAATAAACAATATTACAATATGTCATGTTTCCTGACAGCATTAGCTCAGGGGAAAATGGAGAGGGGGCATTTGCACAAAGACACAGAATTTGACCAAGGAAGTATCTCTCCTTATAGTCTATGTATTATATTGTGAGGGTCATTTTGGAGTATATTACAGTACATTGTTGAATCAGGAGATTAAGTATTACAAAATAAATAAGTCCCTTAGTCTTCAAATCTGCCTGTAACAAAAATCAAATTTCATAATATAAGTTTCTTGCAATACAAGTCATATGTGAAATATTTGAGATTACAACTCAATTTGATAGTTTGTATTGTCTGAGGGTAATGGACGTTTATTCTCTTTTGTGTTTCATGACACTTTGTTGCTGTATGGTACATATTTAAGTTCCCAGTTAAGTTTCTTTAAAATTATATTGGATTTTTTTTCTCTTTTTGGTATTTGAAAGATAATGAATTGTTAAGTAAGATCAGTGATGAAGCCACACCATTGGTTTTTGAATGAGACAACAATTTATGATTAGAGTTAATGACAGTAGTGACATCATCACGTATGCCTTTATGAAGTTCATTTTTGTGTTGAAATCCTTCTGAAATAGGTATAAAACATTACCTTGCAAAGAATAAGGATTTAATATTTTGGATTACTGTATATGTAAAGATGGACTGGCATCCCATCCAGGGGGACTGGGATGGACTGGCATCCCATCCAGGGGGACTGCGATGGACTGGCATCCTATCCAGGGGGACTGCGATGGACTGGCATTCCATCCAGGGGGACTGCAATGGACTGGCATCCTATCCAGGGGAAGTCTATGTGCTCTCATCTGCATATGCCAAAGAAACCTGGGGTTAAGCACCCAATGCTTAAGTTCCAAGGAGAGAGTTAGCTTTAGGGAAACTTTCCCCCTCCTCCATTCTTGACCCTTATGGGAATTCTCATGTTTACTGAATGCCTTGATTAAGTGATGTAAGTTTGCCTTATATAGTCTTTCACCTTTGTATAGATTTCTCGCTGCTGTATAGGTTACATTGTTAACTTTTGATAGAAGTTTTAAATATATATGTAACAAAACAAAGATAATGGTGTGTTATATTTTATGTGAAAAATAAGAAATTAATGTAAATCCACAGTATTTGAAAGATAGCTCTGGATAAGGCACACCTGGTGCGAAGAACAAAGCATGAAACCGTGGTTGGATTAGGGAAAGTAACATTTTTGTGGTTCGACATATCAAGCTGAAAGTATTTTGTCCAATGTGCAACAATTGAGAAAAAAAATTCTCATGGCTTTTCAGTGGCTTGAATTTTTATATTTTTATCTGTGACAAGTCTGTTTGTTAGGGAATAACTGGGCTGATTGCAGATGTGACAAGTCTTGTTTAGGAAATAACGGGGCTGATTGCAGATCTGACAAGTCTTGTTTGTTAGGAAATAACTAGGCTGATTGCAGATGTGACAAGTCTTGTTTAGGAAATAACTGGGCCGATTTCAGATGTGACAAGTCTGTTTGTTAGGAAATAACTGGGTTGATTGCAGATGTGACAAGTCTGTTTGTTAGGAAATAAGTGGGCTGATTGCAGATGTGACTAGTCTGTTTGTTAGGAAATAACTGGGCTGATTGCACATGTGAATGAAACCTATCTTCCAACCAGCAGTCCAGAAAAGAAACAGGGTGACAGGATTCTGTGTTTATAGTTGCTGAAAGAAAAATTGTGATGCCCTGAAAATATTGTGTATAGGTGTAATACAAACAATACCAAATCAGAGCGCTTTCACCTTGTCCTCAGGGCTGAAATCAATGTGCATAGATTGTAACTGTGCTATCTATGCTCATTCAACAGCCCTTTCACTTTCCTCAAATGTTTTAATTACAGAGAGAAGGGAAGAGGGTGGGTGAGGGAAGGTATTCATTATCCCAAACTTTTTGTAGGAAAAGTGGGCCTGCAATTTTGAAGCAACAAATTAACCTCATCATTTCAAAAGATTAACTTTGCATTATAACATTTGACTGTATAAATAGTTATATGCTCATAGTTCATTTCATTTCACTTTCCCCAGCAGCAGCTAAGACAAACAATGCTAGCATTGATCACGTTACTACTTATATTACAAAGGATAGCCATTATATTCAGATGTGTGTTACTAAAAATACCATGTAACACCAGGGGGAGTAGTTGTTATCTTTAAGGGCCCTTGGAGAGGTGAAACTATACAGTTTTGTGGTTTGGGAAACAAAGAAATATATAACCTTTTCTTCTACTGGCCCAGCTCCATTCAGGGCAGGTTAAAATGTTCCTGGTTTTAAGCAGAGCCATTTCTAATGATAATCCTGGAGTACAAGACTTGATATATATAAAACGCCTGCTTCCAAGTCCCTGAAAGTTCACATAGTAATACCAGGGGTCGAATTTGCCACTGTTCCGAGAACAGTGCTTTTTATGAAGAAACAGTGAATTTTTAGATAGTGAAACAGTGTTCTGTTTTACAAGCATGTATCATCAATAACCACCAACTTGATTTATGCTCAAAAATTTGCATGTTGTCAAACAAGATTATCATAAAAACAATATCTTCCAGTAAGAATGTTTTTTCCCACCTTGCCTGCAATTGTCAGCACAAGTGATCATGCATACACATATGCAAGGATGCTTACACATGTATGACTGTACACTATGCTATATCATGTGAATACTAATAACCGACGTAACATATTTGCACATATTAACCAAAGTAGTTAAAAATTAAGCCCATCTTGAAGAAAGGAATTTGTCCTGTTACAGACATGTGAGTGATGATTTAAAAAAGTAGCTGAAATTTATCAATTTTCATATCAAAATAGCTCAGTATTGGCAATTATGCAGAAAATAGGTGAAATTAGCTGGGAAAATAGCTGCACTGGCTAAATAGCTGGTCTCACATGCTGAAATCGATCGATTTTCTCATCAAAATAGCTCAGTATTATCAATTATGCAGAAAATAGGTGAAATTAGCTTGGAAAATAGGTGAAATTAGCCCAAAAAATAGCTGAAATCAGCTTGGAAAATAGCTGAAATCAGCTAAATAGCTGAAATCTCACATGCCTGCTGTTATCAGGAAAAAAATTTGGACCAGTGAAATCTGATCCGGAACAGTATTATTTGAGAAAGCACTGTTCTGTGGAACAGTGGCGAAAAACGACCCCTGAATACCGTCGTAGTGGCGAAAAACGACCCCTGAATACCGTCGTAGTGGCTCTATAAATAGCAGTTGTACATTTGTACTTTCTTGATATAGATCCCATGCTCAGTATTTCTGCACCCAATTTTTCTGAACAAATAGAGTGCAAATGGTCGGTAGTTGTAAAATTCTTCCAAAGTATGTCTCAGTGTCATGGGTAAACATGGGTGATTTTGCAATGTGTCATGGGTCTCTGAAAATTCTGAACTGAAATCTCTACATATACATCCTAATGTACAAAAGAAAATTGGGAAAATCAAAATATTGCAATAGTTAAAATTTATTTACCAAAAAATATACAAAGTTTTGACTTTGATTTCATAGAATTACTTAATAAGGGTATTTCAGCTGACGTCATGAGGTCACATGACTTTGATTACATCACCATTTTGTCGGGCAAGAATGATTGTCTGCTGTACACTTATTTAGACTGACAAATGCTTGCATGTTTTTATATAAGATAATTTTTGTAAGATAATTATGCCAGAATCTTGATGTGCTGTGGTTGCACTAATAGATGTGTGCCGGGAATAAAAAGATGTTTTCTTGATTTCCATCTGATACTGATCGACAATCGAAGTGGGTTTCTGCTGTAACACAACGTCTTTCAACCTTCGGTTCACATTAGGATTTGTAGTGAGCACTTTATGCCAGGTATGTAGGCTTTATCTGCATATAGCAAACAATCAGATGGCGTTCCATAAAAGTTACTCTTCGTATACCAGGTGAATATACAAAACGTTAGGAAAATATGACGTAAAATTGCCACTGCGAAAAAAAACAATAAAATTCGCTGAACTGGTATAAAAGTTACTCTTCGTAGACCCGGTAAATATATAAAACGTTAGGAAAATAGAAGTAAAATTGCCACTGCGAAAAAAACAATAAAATTTGCTGAACTGGTACTGGTAGGTAAGTTAGCAGGCAGTATGTTTGTTGAAAGTGTGATGTGATGTGATTGAGCTATGTAAAGACACGTGAAACCCAACGATGCTTGCCTGGCAAAATGGCCTCCAGATGAGTTTAGACTCACGTGATGAAATCCCTCTATAGGTAAACATGTTCATTCTCTAAAGCCATTAATAGGCATTTAAAATGGTTGTACTGTCTTTTTAAATCACAAGGAATTTAACAGGTATTCCTCTAAATTAACCCCTACAACAAAATTCACTTCAATTGTAGACTAACAATGAGATCGAAGTAAAATTCAAAATTATAGCAAGAAAGTTATATAAATCTGTTCCATTAGTACAAAATCTTTGGAACACCTCGCTTCCAGACTTTAACCACCTCCCATTTTTACTCCTTCATGGCAGCATTTCCAACTTGAATTTATTGCATCACATTAATATGAACAAAGTACAGTGTATATCTAAAAACACAAGAATGTAGGCCATTATGTGGCTATACTCTCAACTTCTCTCCCTGTAATAATTTCAATACTTTGCCAAATGGTTTAAAGTCAAGTCACACGGCAAAAAGTCATTTAATTTTATTTTTGCTTTTTGGAAATTATCTTGAAGAAAGTTTGGATAATTTTGTCATAAATTATCATGATGCTAGACAGTTGGCAAAAGTGGGGCCAATATTTCATCTAGGTACAAAACTCCATGATAAATCCAAAACGTTTTCCCAATAAAAAGTCTGATCATTGCATGCTCGAAAGTTTATTGACTGTACATGAAGCTCCAATTTAAGTAGTCTTAGGCTTGTCCCTGATTGGTCCATCTTAGTAGGACTGCATGATTGATCCATCCATATTTCTGAGATACTGTATTACATACAAAGGTGATGAACAGACGGACGCGAGAAACATTTTATGGCTTGATAATTCTTTTCACCATCTCCAAGGCTGTATCACCATTATCGAATGGTACCTATTTTGGAAAAAAGACAATATGAAGTTACACCGTTGATGAAATTGATGGCAAGAGACATTAAAAGAAAACAAATTACTCATGGCGAGTGACTACCAAATGAGAAAACAAATTACTCATGGCGAGTGACTACCAAATGAGAAAACAAATTACTCATGGCGAGTGACTACCAAATGAGACTCCCCAAGAGCCAATAAAACACGACATTTCAATGTATGAAAGAGGTTCAAGTTATCTTGACTTTAACAATAAAATATCTCTCTTCACTTACAACTGATGTCAAAGATCACAATCAGGTAGTTAAAATAGGTGAAACTCAAGACCTGAATGTCTGGATACTTTTTCAACAGATAAAAGTAGAAATGCACTCAAAGTGAACTATGGATAGTTCAGTTTGTGAATAAATGACACAAATTCTTATCAGGTTTTTATGGTATGTGGACCACTTTATACACGGTTCAAATGGTTATTTGAGAAAGAATTCTTTGACTCGTTATTACGACATCTTTACCTAAATTCATGGTAAGTAATTTTTTTGCATTTGGCAACCAAATATTAGGGTGAACTCTCCAACCTGGCAACTGGGTGACAAAATATTTGTGGAGGCATGGTTGTTAAAAAAGTAATGCCAACTAGATGTAATAACATTAGCTAGATTGTTTTAAATCTAATGAAAATAACCAAATATTTGCTTTTTCAATACTTCAAGTAAGTATACAAATTTATGATGTCATCATTTGAGCAGCTCTTTATTTATCTTTTTAAATCTTATGTTTCTTCAATATTCTGCCACAATAGCTTTCTGGTTAAAATGTTTGGTCATCCCTCCAATTATCCTATTTATGGGAAAGGTATTCCAATATTATGGCCAAATTGTCACACAAATTATGATCAAAATTACAAAAATATCTTCAATAGGCATGCCTTTGACTACATCATAAATTTCACAATACTTGGAACTTTGATCAGCCATACATCGCAAAAGAAATAACAAATTTTTGACAACCTGTGAAGACCTGTAAACCTGTGTTTTACTCAAGAATTTGATGCGCTCTCATAAAAGTACATATTTGCCATGTTTCAATATATACTAACCCTTTGACTGTGGAAATCAAGCCAATTTCCCCGGACATACTAACACCAGTCTAGGGTTTAAAAATATACGAACCATGTGACCAGCTTTGAGAATCCAGTAGAAGGAGAAGTTTTTGTATTCCTTGACGAATGCTTGTCGCATACCTTTCACCATAACTGGATCAAATCTTGAAGTGTTCCAAGAAGATAATCCAGGCCATGTGAGTTTTTTCACCCAAGTTTCTGTTCCTGTAGAAGAAATACATTTGATATTACTTTGAAAGTCTCAATAGAGCACATAGAATTGTCAAAAACATTGAATCCCATTAAGAATTTTTGGCCCTTAGACCCCTCCAACCTGACACCCCCGATTTTCTCAAAATCAGGGGTAATCCGCACCATTCAACCCGAGAGACTTTTCACAATTCATTGACTAGCATCCAGCTATTGTTACACCATACACAACACAGGGGTAATCTATACCTTCTTAACTGACAACATCATCATGGTCTATTCACAGTTCACTTGTTAGCAACCAGCTACTATTACACTGTACACAACAGGTCATTCATCTTGGGCTCAAGCCACATAACTGCTGTTCAGTGATGCGAATCAGATTAGTCCTTGGCGAAGCCTAAATAAAGATATACATTATATGCTTGGGAGGACTTTGTGCAAAACCCATGAATGATTGATGGACCATTCCTCGTAAGGATGGTTATTTCATCATGCTACTCATTTTGTCGTCTTTGTTGGAGCACCAGACCCTCAAATGAACATGGAACCGTTTGATCAAGATATGGGTAAAGCATATATCATCGATCCATAACATCGCGATATCCCACCACATCATGAAATATCTATGTTATGATTATTAATTTTGGGAAAATGCTTACGTTGTCAGCAAGCAGATTTCATTTATCCCATAAAATGTATAGAGCTAAGGAAATATAGCATAAAATAAACAGATATGTTGCAAATATTCAATTAAAAAGCTCAATCGTTTGAAATTATTCTGAAATATTGTTTCACAAAATTTTGCTGTAACCCTTAAACGCCGATGCATCAAATTATTCAGCTTTCTGAGTGTGCTATATTTAGAAAATTGCTTGAGGGACTTCCCCATTTCACAAGTGATTTTCATATCATTTTAAAAAACTCCTGTGATTCTTTTAAATTTTAAGTATGTATTATATAGGTCATATTGAGTTTTTTGGAGTAAATTAGTGCCAAACATGGGTAATTTTCTTCCAAACTTGTAAAAAATTGATTTTTTTTCCCCCCTTCAAAATAATTCAGGGTATACTTAAAAATGAAGCTTGGACTTTATTTTCTGACCAACTCATTTAGACAAGTCATATAGTCCAAAGAAACTCAAATTTAATCATTAGTTTTAACATTTGAATGCATAAAAAAAACAATGTCCTGATAATCACCATTTTATGGGAGCCCTACCTATAGACACATATTGTGGCTAGTTCTGTATTCACCACTGAAGCAACAAGATGTGTGGCTTGATTTCCTACATAACAAAACCATGCATATCATTGAAACCTTGAAGGACATTTAATCTATTTGGATGCAAAAGTTTACATAGGAGCGTTATCAAAATTCAATATTTTAGTACTAATGACTGAAAATTTATAAGCTCAGTTATTCACCATGACATAATTTCATTTGTGTATCACTCATGCCTAAAAGTTTCTCTTTAAGCCTACCCGCACCCGACACCTGAGTTAATCCTGAAAACTCAGGTATGACAATTACCAACCCAACATCCTGTTCAGTATAGTGTGTTTCCACTTTAACAATGATTGTTTATCTGCCATTCCTATGCATACCACAGCCAAGTAGCCCAAGGCTATTTGTGTGTATAAGATTACACATAGCCAGAGCTGAATAATCAAGGCACTTTTGTGATTGAAATCACTCATCCCTGTTAAGTGTCTTAGTGGGTAAAGTTTGTTTGCAAACTAGTGATAAAAATAGCTGTGTATCATAATGCCTGGGGTAATAATGTGCATTAACTGTAACTGATTGACGGACCATTTCTCCTAAAGAAAGATATTGCTTCATGCTTTTTGTGCCATTGACGCCAGCTGCTTGATTGACAAATTATATTTTTCTTGAACTTTTCAGAACGATCAAGTGTGGTTTATATTGTCATCAAGACAATGTACAAGATTCTCTCAAACACTTGAAAACCTACCAAGTACCCTAAAAAAAACTAAACATGATCAGGTAATAAAATAATCCCACAGTATGCTGCTGACATTGCTACCACACTAGTCTCATGAAATGCCTTTAAACACTTACCCACAGTGTCTACAATAAGATCCAACTGCCCGCTGTATACAACAACTTTCAAGCTGGAATTGGTGATGAGGTCATCAACTGAAAATAGATCATCATCATTCACTGGTTTGAGTTCACATTTATTGAAAATCAGTATATTTAAAAAAGGTAACCTCCCATACAAATAGGAGAAAATTTGATTTTTTTTTAACATTTTATTTATTTTTTCACACAGTCAATACAAGGAGGTAAATGCCAAAAATACAAAAATATATCAGAAAAGTTGTGAAAGGAAGTCCTTTTAAGGCGTAATTATTCAAGATATAAGTAACTTTTTATGTAACCAGTTCAACAGCTCCCCACTCTCTTCATCCCAATTTTGCATACATTATAGATCAGCTACATTCACTTTGAAAAGTATGCTACTTATATTACAATTCATTTACTTCTCTTTCTAATAACCAATCAAAAACAAAATTCCAGACACCAAATACCCTTTAAAGAGGCGCTGTCATCTCCAAACAAATCCAATGACGTCAGTAAGTACATGGCAAGTACCTACACACATCATCAGTGATGTCAGTAAGTACATGGCAAGTACCTACACACGTCATCAGTGATGTCAGTATGTACATGGCAAGTAACTACACAAGTCATCAGTGATGTCAGTAAGTACATGGCAAGTACCTACACACGTCATCAGTGGTGTCAGTAAGTGCATTGCAAGTACATACACACGTCATCAGAAACATCAGTTAAAGTACATGGCAAGTACCTACACACGTCATCAGTGATGTCAGTAAGTACATGGCAAGTACCTACACACATCATCAGTGATGTCAGTAAGTACATGGCAAACACCTACACACATCATCAGTGATGTCAGTAAGTACATGGCAAGTACCTACACACGTCATCAGTGACGTCAGTAAGTACATGGCAAGTACCTACACACGTCATCAGTGATGTCAGTAAGTACATTGCAAGTACCTACACACATCATCAGTGATGTCAGTAAGTACATGGCAAGTACCTACACATGCCATCAGTGATGTCAGTAAGTACATGGCAAACACCTACACACGTCATCAGTGATGTCAGTAAGTACATGGCAAGTACATACACACATCATCAGTAATGTCGGTAAGTACATGGCAAACACCTACACACGTCATCAGTGATGTCAGTAAGTACATGGCAAGTACCTACACACATCATCAGTGATGTCAGTAAGTACATGGCAAACACCTACACACGTCATCAGTGATGTCAGTAAGTACATGGCAAACACCTACACACGTCATCAGTGATGTCAGTAAGCACATGGCAAGTACCTACACACGTCATCAGTGATGTCAGTAACTACATGGCAAGTACCTACACACGTCATCAACGTGTTGCTATCGTTCAGAAATTCATATATTATACATTGTGTGTATGAAGATTAGGTAAAATACACATACAGTATGTATATGTAGTAACATCACACAGCCGAGTTGAACAGAGCTGTACAAATTCGTCGTTTAATCATGGAGCTATTGACTGAAATTTTAAGACAGTTAATAGCTCTATGTTTTAATTCAAATGAGAGGAAAAGACAAAGAAAAAATTGTTGCCTTGAAAAAATTTGAACTTATTACACTTAGCACAAATGTAAATCGCCTGAACTCATCGCCTTATCACTTCAATGCTCTAATATGAAAGTTGCTGTATTATTAACAAGAAAGCAATCCATGGAGTTGCTGATCTTATCACCATACGTATACAGCATAGTGGGGAAATAGTTAATAATAAGTATGGGTGGAAATGGTTCAAAGGGGTCACTAGCTTTTGACCTTTTGATCCCAGAGTTTACAGGACACAAGTTCATGTACCATGTGATACAAACATGGTATTAGTATAAGTCTTGCACTTTTGGAATTTAAAGTGGCACAAAAATTGTACAAATTAGTATACAATTACCCCCTAATATCACATATTTGACCTCTGACCTTCACCTAAACACTGAAACAACTTCTAAAATTGTTTCACATTTATCATACCACACTGTATGACACCATTCATGCTCACATCACACTTACCATTCCATAACTATAGGGTAATGGCGAAAAGTGGTCAATAGCTCTGTAGCCTTTGACCCCAGAATCTATGGGACACAAATTCATGTACCAAGGTATCATGGTACAGCATAGAGTTGGTATAGGTGTTGTACTTTTTAGTTTAAAATGGCAGTAAATTTGCATAAAAAGCACTTATTTGACCTTTGATCCATAACCTTTTGACCTCCAATTATTTTCTATTTTTGTTAGAATGTTAAAATTTACCCACCTATGCAATTTGTAAAGATACCAAGTAATTACTTTAAAAGATACAGCTATCACCAAAACTTGTTTGATTTGACCTGTGACCTTTGTAACCCAAAACCTTGTAGACAAAAGTTTCGGGCCAGGGGTACCTATCCACCAATTTTGGCTCATGTGTAAATTATTTTTTACTTATAAGTGACACAAAATTAATTGTTGCATAGGCACACCCACCCACACACACGCCCACAAACAGACGCAAAAATCACCAAATGTTGTCCCGTTCCAAAAACTTATCAACCCTAACCCCTAATATGAGGTCATCATTTGAGACCCCTTAGTGGGCCCCACCAGCCCTCCTAATATCAAGGGGGGTGGCCATGTAGCGTAGGAGGTATAGGCAGTAATTTGCCTATACCAGCAAAGTGACTACAATATCTCATCCCCACATATATGTGAATGTGGGGATGAGATAATTAAGTGCAAAATATAATCATAAGAGGCGTGTACAGCAATTGGTTGAAATTTCAACCAATCAAAAAATTAGAACTGAATGTCCTTATGCCAATATTGCACCTTTAATATAATAAAGACTGCCACTTTCATGGAGCTGTTACTGTCATCTTGTGTTGCCTATCAATTGGATATTTGCATTAATGGGATCAACTACTGCTTCATAATATTCAAGCAAGCAATCATGCAATTACAGGGATGAGCCTGGCTTAAAAAACATCACTGAACATGAAACATGGGCTTGCAAATACTGACTTTGATCATAGCTACGTATCTATAGGTTACAAGGCCAAACCTTCCATATGTAATCACACATTCTTTGTAGCACTGGTTTCCCGTCATAAAAAATGAGTTTTAAAGAAGAAAACAATGGAAATGGCAAACAAGAAATCTTAGATGATTAAAAAAATCACAGATGATTTAAAAAAATCACAAATGATTAAAAAAAATCACAGATTTTAAAAAAATCAAGATAATTAAAATATTACAGAAATTCAAGTGCATTGACTGAAAAGGCTCATCCCTGCTTAAATCATAAAGTTGGCATGACATTCAGAATAAGCTTAACTACTCAAGTAAATTTAAAAAGATGTTTTACTTTTTCCAAATGATCTTCAAGACAAATCCAAAACTTACCAATATTTATCACTGGCTTCATGAAGTCTCCTGTTTGGTACTGAAACACTTTAGGCGATTGAGCTGAAAGAAAGAGAAAAGAAAAACCAAAAATCAATCCAAAATCTTAAAATAAATTGTTATAATTATGGGATAGATTACCAATTGAGACATATTCCTCCATGTGAACTCTTTTCCCCTCACAAAAATTGTTTTTCCCATCTAAGAAAGCTTTGCCCCCACAAAAGTGCTTTTCGTTCTCCATGATACAGTTTCAACCCATGATAATACTGTGCCCCACTACAGCCTGGTGTGTCTTTTTGACTAAAATGTTTCCCCTGTATCACAGCTGATCCTTCTCTTTCCCCAGCAACATTATTCTGGCAATGCCACTATTTGTAACAAATATGGGGCACTACACCACCTCTGTCTCTCCCATTTGTTTACCAAAAGCCTCCTAAATTGAACACAGAAATACAATAACCCCTATTGTATATGAAAGAGGGCTTCAAAAGAAACATTACAGTGAATAAAGCATTCAAATATATTTTGCTATGAAGATATTGGTTATGTTGCATTTGTATAGAAGCGACTGAAATGAACCTACTTGCCTGACCACCGAACTGGTCCTTTTAAATTTGATATCAAACCAGAGCATCACTGATGCAAAAGCTCAACCATTTCATTTTTGTGTATAGTTTTTGAGTTCCTATTCTGTGGTGCTGATTTGTTTTCAATAAAAGAGATAGATGGCATGATGAAGGTTATTGATGTCAAGTCCCCAGTCTAAATGTGCCATGTTTGAGAAGATATTGACTGTTTGTACTTGAGAGCTTTTTAATGCAATTCTTTTTATTTCTGTCCTAAATTTCAGTCACTAAAAATCATCAAACTGACCAGTTTCTCCTGCAATAATTCGATTGAAGTAGGATATCTGATGGAGATCAAGCTAGCATATATGATGGACATCAAGCTCAAAACTTTGTCATCATATTCAACTGCTCCCATTCAAATAACATTAATGGAGATTTAAAAATAATAAGTTACCAACTTAACATTGGGAGATTGAAAGGTTTTATGGGTATGTCACATAAATTATATAAAATTTCCATTGTTTATTACAGCAAAGCCTAAAAATTATAAATGATGTAAATTGGTCAATTTTTTACTAATTGTAATGAAAATGTTGACTATTTTCATGTTTTGCAGCATATTGTCTTCCAGCAAAGCTCAAGTCAAAATAGGCCCAAGCTACCCATCCATATAGATAATCAATTTTCCATTAAAGTTTCATAGAAAGTTGCAACTGCAATTAATCTTTCTGGGTTTAATGATTGACAGCTTGTTTTAACCAATCACCACATGAATTTGCCTAGCAAAAAATCTGCATAACTAAGTGGGGCAAACATCCAATGTGATACTGGTACAGTACAGCTAGCTAGTGGCATGTAGTCAATGCAACTTACTGTACAAAACAAATTTCTGCACACACAGACTGAGTGATGGCGAAATGGTGAACAAAAATTGCACTATGGGCCCTCTGTGGGCTTTGTAAATCTGATTGCTGTTACCCAGAACACTTAGCAAACTAATTTTGCTTCTCCTATTTGCTAAAAACTCTAAAGATCCAGAGAAGTGCCATAAATGAAACAAAGCTTGCAGCAGGCCTTGCGAAGATCTAAATGTCAACGCATTAGTAATGCGAGATTGCAAATTTAAGGTTTGTTTGTATGCTCCACATAGTTACCGCGTTGCTATGGTGGGCGTGGCCTATTTGGGAACCTGGAATAGTTAATTGGAATAGGAATAAGTATCATTACTAGAAATAATATATATTGAGATAAGGAATTCCAAAATAGTATCTCTATGCTTCAAAAAAGCAATGGATCATATAGCATAGTGTCTGCTAGTTAATTACCTAATGTCTACTTCATGCACAATGGGCAGTTTGATCATAAAAGAAAATGCCTGAGGGAAGCCTGTGCTTACTGAGTGTGAAACATGACATCATGGAGTATCTCCAAAAATCTCTACAAACATGGGAAAAATTGCAGCTTTTTAGGCTATATCTACAAAATTACAATGATTTACACCTAATACATCAAACACATGCTTGAGAATAAAAGATAACATTTTGTATGAGGCAAAATTTCAAGCCCTGGTGTCAAAACAAAAAAAGTTTAACCATTTTAAATGCCAAAAAGTGAAATTCTTGTACAATTTTATAACCTCAACACAACACTCTTGTGTTGGTTGAACTAAAAATTGTATTGACAACATTTTCAAAAGGTATGTTTTCTAGATTAAATTAACGTACAAACTAAGTTGATAACTCACCACCCCAGGTTACATTCTGTGGGATATTCAACTTCTGTTTGATTGGTCCATTCATTAAAGCAGCCAGGTCATCATTTGCATACACTTGCACAAATTTATTGTACAGTCCACCTGACATTAAAGAAATATCAAGTCAAATGAATAAATGAGAAACACATTAACATTTGAATACACATAGAATTTCCTGATAATAATCATCATATTCAGCACTTTTTCAATTACAATTATCAAATTATTTCAGAGCTGGAAAAACAAATGAGATAAAATAATACAAAGCATGCTATTTCCACAGGAGATCTGGGAGAACTAATCTGCAATTAGACTTTCCCTCCTGCCCACCCAATTCCCAAACTAAACGTTTTTTATCAGTATAAGTAACATACCATGAGATATGATGCTTGACATTTCAGTAAAAACCTAAATAATTACCCTGTTTTAACGTTGCCTTTCTTCTTGATCCTGGTTCATCATTGGTCAGAATATTGTAAAAATTGACACCATCAGTTTCCTAAAGAAATTCAAATCATAGTGTGACAGCACATACAAAATACTATTTTTCAAATTTATAAGTGTAGTTTCACGTATTAAATATTTCTTTACAGAAAGCATTTAAAGCTTAGAAACAGATACAACCAAGGGTATATGTATCAATGGGATATGAAGGCATCCACACTTAAGGAAAATTAGTATACAGGTCTGATAGCTGCCATTCACAAAAGAAACCAGCACACTACCCTCATAGGTTCTACAATCAAACCTAAAAACAGTGGGATCTAGAGTGACAATTATTTTTTTCTCGAAATTTCATGGCATACCACAAATCTGAACAACATTTTGCATGACATTTTATTCTGATTTCAAGTAATTTAAGTTAAATTTCTGCAAGAACTTTCAAGTTTGCTGAAAATTTCTGATGCTCACTTTTTTCCTCTATCAGACATTGCACATCTATTTCACAGAACAAATCAAGAATTAAATATGTTGGTTTGTTTGTTTGATGAGGACTTAATGGCACCACGACAAGGGTCAAATTGTGCCTGAGAAGTCAGATCATTCTAGAGGTAGGAAGGAAAGGAAACAGGGGGAGAATAAGAAAAATACAAGAACAAAATGTCAGAAAGCTGTGATCGAGAGAGGAGGTGCATGGGTGAAAAAAAACAAAGTAGAGAGAGGGGTGGAAGAGAAGAATTAAATATGGTTGTAAAGGGAGGCATGATGAAGGAAGGAGATAATTTTATCCAGATGGTTTTTCTGGAAGAACTCAGCAATTGAGTTGTAGGGAGCGAGGGAAGCTCTGGGAAGGATGTACAGGGGCAAGCAAGGAGAATGTGATGGACTGTGAGTGTGCAATGGCAATTGTTGCAGAGGAGTTGGGGGAGCTAATAAGGAGGTGGGAGTGAGTGTTGGCAAACAATTCATTGTTTTGTTACCATCACCAATCTCTATCTCCAAACCAGATTATCCTCTTGGTAATATTAGATTCATCAACTACACATATACTGTAACGAGTCAAAAGTGATAAACTCACTGCTTCCACAATACCTTCCATGACATTCCACTGCGAGGTGGCATCCGTATATTTTCCTTGTCTGATCATATCTGATAATTTTCTACCTGCCTCATTTAACTTTTCTAGACCTGTGTCATCAACCAGACTCTGGAATCAGAAATAAAAAATAAATAAAAACTTACCAACTGCAAATAAAGTGCATGATTTTCTTCACTAAAAACATGTGTTTTACTTTGCTTTCTATTGAGAGTTGTTCTTCTAAAATGGCAGAGCCAGGTTCAAATAATGAAGAAAAACATCCACTTAAAAAGTAGTAACAGTCTTCTAATTATCCACCTAAATATAGACTGTTCTGGCATCTACCAAAAAGAGGGCATGCTGACATCCATCACAAGATGAAAAGCTGCACACAACACATTGCACAAAATACCAAACAACATAGCAATTGAAATAAGATTATTTGGGCGGTTAATCCAAGTCAAATGGTAACCAAGGGCCAAGCAGCTTGCTGCTAGGACTGTCCCTTCGGATGCAAGATTGGGATGACCTCCCTGTTGGAAGCCTTGCCTGTCAAAGCTTTCCACCTCCCAACTTTACCATGACATGAAGATTAGCAAGTTATTATACTGCTGAGGGTGCACACAATATAAATCATCATTTTTATGGAAAATATGCATGGAAAATCAGTTCAGAAAGATTTTTTCAGATAAATTTTCTTATAATGTCATTTAAACTCAACAGAACCAAAACGTTTTTGTCCTGCTTTTTTTACATAAGCATAAAGTTCTTTGCAAAAATTTGCATACTAGGCCTTATTGATATACCTTTGTTCCATGAAAACATTTGTAAACTACACCACCACCATCAAATGAAACTTAGCTGAAATATCAGTCCTCTATGACGAAAAATGGTTGCCATCTATTTCATGAATTTGTCAGCAGGTCCTGCCTATGCAGAATTTCAGCTCTGTTTAAACCTTTTTCTGTTTGTTTATTATTTAGCAATATTTTTTTTTCTTTCTTGCAAAATTTATTTGACTCATCAGGTAATACTTACATGCAAATGTACTGATTGTCATAATGGATAAAAACTTGTATTTTCACTTTTTCAAATTGTTTTTTGCCCTCCTATTTAACAGCTTGTAAAATGGGCCATAAAAACAATGATTCTATGGACCATAAAGCTATCTGTATACCACATATGACATGAATCCTAACCTTGAGACCTATTGTTTACAAGCTCTTTTCAGCAAAATATTTACTCACTGCTATGCATATTTTAAAATTTAGATTACTCAGAACATTACAAATCAAAGTATCATAATATCCCCATTCATTGTTGAAAATTAAACATTTCAAGATTTGTGATTCGCCCCGCCTACTCATTAAAAAGGATTATGAAAACTAATCGCAACAGTTTGTAAAAAGTCATCAATTTTAATTTTGTCACATACACAATGAATCTGTGTGTGATTTGGATCATGAATTTTGATTTTCACGGCAAGACACTATGATGTATGATAAACACATACGCCATCATGAAGTATTCAGTAAACGCATTGGAAACAGATTTGTTTGTGTGTAGCTTGCATGCAATCAAACGGTCAAAAAAGCAAGGGAATGAAGACTCCCTCTTAATAAACTTGTGCCCCCTCCCCACCCATTGAGAAAAACTATATAGGCCCACTTGTATCTGATCAAATTGCAGTAAACAGACTTATACATGGACCAGCAAATATTGTAGAACTCCTATACATCTTTCACTGTGTATACATGTACTTACTGTGTGATATAAATATGACCCCCATGAAAGAGTAGAATCTGTGACAGAAAAATAAAACAAATATATTCTACTTCACTATACACAATGTTTCATAACATCAAAATTTCTTAGTTGCACTTTATAATCATCATGGAAACAAGTTAAACAAAAGCAAAACAAGAGATTTGTGTATATAGACATACATGCATAGAACATTTTATGCTTTTATATACATTGTATGAATCATCTTTCTCTAAATACTAAACTAGAACCATAAATACAATCATGGTTTGCATGCCCATGCAAATTGACACCCATATCATATGACCCGGCCAATTAAAAAAATGGCAGCTCACACTAAGTCCCACATGGCATCCCATGTCCCACATGACATCTTATCCTATCCCTTGTCCCACATGGCATTCCACCATATTTCCCACATGGCATCCCACCCCATCCCATTCCTTGTCCCATGTGGCATTCCACCATAGGTTCCACATGGCATCCCATCCTATGACTGACATGGCATCCTTCCCTATGTCCCACATGGATCTCATCCCATGTCCCAAATACCATCCCACCCCATATCCCACATGAACATCCCATCCCATGCCTTGTCCCACATGTCATTCCAGCATATCTCCCACATGGCATTCCACCATACAGTATGTCTCACATGGCTATCCACCATATTCCAAATGGCATTCCACCATATGTCCCACATGGCATCCCACCTTATGACCCATATGGCAGCCCACCCAATGTCCCACATGGATCCCATTCTACATGTATGTCCCCCATTAATCCAACCATATAAACCACATGACATCCCTTCCTATGTCTCACATAGCATCCTTCCCTGTGTCCACATGCCATCTCCCTATGTGATTGCAAGAAACTAATGAAGAAAGAGTTCATATCTTTTTTAGAATTATGAAGGATAAAACAAAATCTAACCCTTGTCAGACACCGCCCGGAAAGGGTACCTGCACTTCACTCAAATTCAATTCGATCAAGGTTAAATAACCCTTCCAGGTACGGACAGATGACCCATGCTTCACTCAATTTCAGTTGTCGAACAAGGGTTAATAGTAATCCTTGTCAGACTATACCTAAAAAGGTTTTCAGTTTCAATCTGACATGGGTTAAAATAACTTTCAGACACAAAAGAAAACAGACTCACCCTCAGGTGAAATCCAAGAGTCTCCCAACGCAAATCCTTTGAAATTGGATTTAATTTCACCGCTTTTTATACTCTTTAGAAAAAAAGACATGATTATGAATAAAATTAAATGAATTATCATATATGGTTAAAGTATTAACTACGGAAGAACTGCACAATTACTGCACAAATAAAAATCTTTCATTTTCTTTTGATGAACTATTGATTATCATTTTTTTAAATGATATGAAGAAAAACATTTTGCTTTTACCTGCAGCAATTTTTGGCTAAATGCAGCTGTCATCTTACCACCGTATGATTCTGAAAAAATGTAAAGAGGCATTGTCTGTGGAAGAAAAAAATCAGATTGTATAGTTAATACACATGAAGAGTTAAGTAGGTGCTTATTTCTGGTTCCCTTTGTAGTACCTTTGGGGTAAACATTTGACACTTCAGCACTATGCCTGTATGTTTCATAAAAACACCTTACGTGAAAGAAGAAAAATAACACAACATCAATCTTCCGTGAGTTATTCCTAGCCTTGTACAATCAATTTCATATATGACAATGTGCCATCCATCAAGTAAGTATGCACAGAAGCATGTATGTACAGTAAGTATGCACAGAAGTATGTATGTACAGTAAGTATGCACAGAAGTATGTACTGTATGTACAGTAAGTATGCACAGAAGTATGTATGTACAGTAAGTATGCACAGAAGTAAGTAGGTACAGTAAGTATGCACAGAAGGGAAGGGGTCAATGGCAAAGTATACTCATTGCATACAGCAGAGATGGGGGTGCAGTGACTGTGTGTGTACACAATGACTCCAACATTTAATACCAAGGCAGAGGAACAGTTTTAATACAGACAATAACGTTGTATAGAGCAAGGGGTCAAATTATCAGGTTTTTGTCCTTGTTGTATCATGTTATTTCACACACTACATGATTACAAAATGTATGTGCAATAAAGTGCATGGCATCACTGCCTTTCAAATAGAGCTGTGAACGTTTAGGGATTTTAGTAAACGTGTACACGCCAAAAAAAGCGAGCGTGTATCGTGTACACGAGTTTAGTACCGTAATTTTCGGAAATACACCAAAATTGTTCCAAAACTACGAGGCGAAGTAAAAAAATCGCGCAACTAGTATGGCAAAAATACTGACTGCATTGCCCAAATAGACGCTGAGTTTTGCTTTCCAAATCGTAAAAAGTTTACTTTTACAGTATAAATCATCATTTTTATGGAAAATATGCATGGAAATTCAGTTTAGATAGAACAGATAACTTCCTTTCAATGTCATTTAAACTCAACATCGCGTAGCTTGTTTGTCCTATTCGCTACGGCTTTCAAAGTTCTGTGAAAATCTTGCATATTGAGGCCTATGATAAACCTCACCGAAACATTTCAAAACTACGCCACCACCAGGAAGTTCTGAAATATCAGTCCTCTCAAAAATAGCCGCCATCTTTGCGAAGCATGCAGAATTTCAGCTTTGTTAAAACCTTTTTCTGTTTATTTATTATGCAATATTTTTTCTTTCTTGCAAAATTTATTTGACTCATCAGGTAGTATTTACATGTAAATGTACTGATTGTCACGATTCAAGTGTTTTTTGGTCGATGAAACGGGCCTTGATTGCGTGGGATTTAAAGCCTTATGGCCTAACGTTCGGCCTATTGTTAGTTTCACTGCTTACTGCTGCACATTCGTGATGCATTTTACAAGTTAGATTACTCAGATTTTGGCAAAATCAAAGTGCATAATATCCCCATTCATTGGTGATTACTGCGCATTTGTGATTCGCACATTTAAAAAAGATTATGCTAATCGGGTTTAGAGTTTGTAAAAAATCATTGATTGGAATTTTGTCAGCCGAATGTGTGTGTGATTTAAATCATGAATATTGATTTTCAACGGCAAGACACTAGGCCTATAATGTATGAAAACGATTACTACATAAAGTATTTAGTAAACGTTTAAAGATTTGCGTGCTAAGCGAGTACACGCTAAACGGTCACAGCTCTACTTTCAAACTCTACATATATGAGGTATCACTGTTATAGCATTTGATGAAATACAGCTGTAAAATATAATCACATAACCAAACACAAATACTTTTTACAAAACAAGAGAGACATATTTAATCAATCAATGACTGTGATAGGAAGTAATGGGACACTCCCACAATGCATTTACCTGGAAATCTGGTTGTTTCTTGAAGAAGGCTTTCATGACTGATATCAAATCGGTAGCAATCTGATCTACATTGGTTGTAAATGCATCATCAGTATCAGTGTAGCTGTACCCTGCGCCAACAGGGTTATCAATGAACAAGAGATTGGATACTTGCAACTGAAAATGATACAATTGAAAGAGCAAAGTCAAAGCAACGTGAGAAATCTGCAAGTTGGGAGGTCTTGCCCAATCACATTTTAAGCCTCTATATGTTATCCTTGGAGTACACTGTAATGTTATCCTTGGAGTACACTGTACATTGTAATTGTTTAATTTCTTTTCCGCTGCTATTGTTTCAATGGCTATTCAGACCAGGACCAGTATTTTCTTATATATTACAATCTCAGCAAGTCAGTTTTGGAAAATAGCACTTTCAATTATGGCTGATCAAAATTTGATCAATTATCTTTTATTTATGCTAATGTTTTGATGCATGAATGAGCAGACAACAACCCAAAATCTGTGTTATTCTTCAAAGTTCTTCCTAAACATCAGTCTCTGAAAATGATAGGAAAATCTATTCCTGCTAGAAATTGGTTCGGGGCATAACATTACATATGGTATAGACCAGATTTTCTTTCTATGCAATGGCATTTGACATTATCTACAGGGACAGCCTCTGGTGGATTTTAAGAGCATGGAATTCCACATTAAATAGTTATCTTATCAAGAGCTTTTACAGCAACTCCACATGTGAAGTGGGAAACAGCGACATACTTTTTAAATTAAGACAAGGTTGTGTGATATCTTCATTACTTTTTAGCTTGGTCATTGACCGGGTAATGCGACGTATCAATGAAGATGAGTAAAGAGGTGTTAGATGGACCCTCTTTTCTACCCTTGAATACCTAGACGTTGCAGATGACCTCGCACTGCTTTGCCATACATACCTTGCACTGCTTTGCCATACCCATCAACTCATACAAGAAAAGACAAGGCAGCTTTCTGTCTCTGGATGACAGGTTGGACTCAAAAGTCAGCCAGAAGAAGACACAGGTCATGGCACTTAATATAAACAGACCAAAGACAGAGGTCATGGAACCTAATATAAACAGACCAATACCTATTACAGTAGATGACAAAGATTTGCCTTTCACAGACAACTTCACCTACCTAGGCAGCAGTGTCAGACAGGATGGAGGCGCTGGGAATTAAATCAAGAACAGACCAGGCAAAGCCTGGGGTGTCTTCAGGACTCTTAACAATGTGTGGAGATCAACACAATGCAGCACCCATACCAAACTGAAGCTGTACGATAGCCGTGTCCTGTCAACATTGCTGTACGGATCAGAGTGCTGGCGGCCAATGACTGAAAGTGACCTCTTTGAGGTTTCATCCTTCCACACTAGTAGTCTCCGCAGGATCCTATGCATCTTTAGGCCAAGGCTAATTTCAAATAACGTTCTACTTAAATGGTCTCATCAAAAGAACATGACTCACATCATTACTCAAAGATGTTGGAGATGGATTGGGCATGTGATAAGGAGAGATAACAGTTCTATCACTAAGGCACCTTTGTACTGAACTCCAGAGGGTAAACAAAAGGAGGGAGACCAAAAATCACATGGAGACATACCGTTGAGGCAGACTTTAAGAACCTTAACCACACCTGGAAGACAATTGGGATGATGGCCAAAGACAGACAGAAGTGAAAGACCTTTGTTGCTGCCCCATATGCAAGAGAGGCGTGACGGTCAATAAGTAAGTAAGAAATAACATAACAAGATGACGGGCTAAGAAGGGTTAGTCCCCTCCATGAAAAGCCAAAACTAACATTACCACCACCACAAAAGAAAAATACACAAAATCAAAGATGCCCAGAGTTAGGGTATGGTAGAGACTCAAACAGATTTGGTCAGAATTACTGCACCACCTGAAGTAATTATGATTGACATTTAAAGACAAAAGCATTTGCAAAAGAAAATACCAAGGTCAACCTGTAATAAATCACAATTACAGTAGAATTTGAATATGCAAATTGATGCCTGAAAATTAAAAACGAAGAAAAATAGTCAATTTTGTTTCATAAAATTGTTCATTTTTCATAGTTTTAATCTGTATAATAGATATGTAGCAAATGATGCCTCTACACGTCCATGGATACATGTATGTTCCTTTAACTGTTTAAATGGAGATCGTCATAACAAAATATACATATCTTCAAAACAGGATCTATGAGTTATACCCATGTTGTGTTACGTGGGTTCTGGCTGACATCCAGTGGTCCAATTTCTACAAAGTTTCCATATCCAGTGGAAGAGCCTCCAGGTCCACCCTGCAGAACAGAGAAATAAAACACATTGAAATGAATAACCATGGAATTTATTATAATAGATACTTATAATTGAAATGAGAATGACATGTGTTAAAGTAATATGGACATCTAGAGGCAACATGGGCTTATTTGGCTTAAAATATGATCTACATATTTTCTCTAATAAAACCCTGGGGCATTGCATTTGAAAAACAGGGGGGCGTTTATTAGAGGGTAAAGTATGAAGAAGAAAAAAGTAACTTGCTAAAGGACGGAAATTCCTTTTAGGCCTAAGGTATTAGTTTCTTCAAGCAATTTTTGTGTTTTTAGCATTATTGTGCATGGATTATTAATGGAATGTACTCTTTGCATATTTTCTGCTTTGGTTACTTTCGACTAACAGTCTTTTTAAGTCACGTTTGGTGAGTTAAACATACGTTGTTGCATCCTGAAAGTATTAAAAATGATGGGGGCATTTATTAGAGAGGGGGCGTTTAATAAAGAAAATACAGTAAACCATTAAAACAGCAAAAGATTCCATTAAAATTGGTTAAAAATTGACAATTTAAAGCATTTTAAATTTTTAGCTGTTATTGCACAATAATGTGTGACATTAATGGGGAAGGATACTTTATTGCCTTTTGTAAAACCTTTGCTTTTTATTCCTCTGTCAATGTTGTCTGAAATATAGAATTGGACTTTGGGCAAAATTTGATAGAACTTTGTCACACCCCAAATCATCATGTATCAAAAAAAAGACATTCTTAAATGCACATAGTAGCTGAATTTAAAGAACAGAATTGAAAGAATTATAAAAAGATTTTGAGATGTGTTCCTTTAGTATATCACAAATTGTGTACAAATTAACAAATCATGAAACTTTGTTTAGTCATAAGTTGAGAATTAAATCAGCTTTTTCCAATTTTTAAAAACTATTCTACTCAGAATTAGATGCTCTCTCACATATCTAAAATCTGCTAGATGTCCATAGTCCTTTCAGGAGAATCTTTATTGGTCTAAATGATCATTTTTTTGTGGTTAGGGACAAAAATAGGAACAAAATAGTGAAGAAAGTATTCAAAATTTTGCTCTCCTTTAAGAGATATTCACATTTGAAAATCTAAAAGGAATAGCTGGGAGCAGACAAGTAATCTGATATTCCTCAGAAGTCTGGCTATGTGCATTTTATCGCAATTGATGGCTTGCAATCCTTGGCATGTAAGCAGGTGAGTAAAACAGTCTCATGAAGAAACAGTGATCTACCGTCTCAAGAAACAGTTGTCCAGAAAGGTAGTGGCTGGCACCACTCTTCCTTTTGTTTGTTTGATGAGAGTTTAATGTCACCACAACAGCAAGGTCAAATTGTGCCTGAGAGGTTAGATCATTCCAGAGGTAGGAAGTACAGTAAACTACTGAATTGTAGACTCCGAAATTGTGACATCTTTAACACTTGATATCTCCTAAACAAATCAAAGGAATTTTGTTTGTCTGTAAATGCTCTATCATATCAGATGGTTATGTCCAGATGTCTACTAAACAGGGTTTGGCAAATAACTTGTTCAGCTGCCATGACAACCAAAAATATTTTCAGGAAAAGGATAACTATTTAATGCTTTGTCCTGTGGACAATGTATCTTTTAACAGAAAATGCATTAAGCATATACACGGGCAACCTTGTTTTGTTCTAGAACAAGCATAAGGTTAATACACTGTATGCTCTGCAGCAAGCTGATCTCACATTGATTTGCTGATCCCTATTTTTTGTTAATGTTTGTTTGTTTGTTAGCTATATGGGGCTTAATGGCACCACAACAGCAAAGGTCAAATTGAGCCAAAGAGGTTAGATTAAGGTAAGAGGAAATATCTGAGAAGGTTGACAGTCAATAGACATGAAGCTATGATCAAGAGAAAGTGCAATGGGATAAAAATAAAATATGGAAGCAGGGGAGGGGTTGAGAAAGGAACATTAAATATAGTTGTAAAGGGATGATGAAGGATATAAATTTATCCTGGGAATTTTCCAGAAGAGCTTGGCAATGGAATTGTGAGGAGTGAACAAAGCTCTGGGAAGGTTGTACAGGGGCAGTACAGTTATTGCAGAGGGGTGGGGGAGCCGCTAAGGAGGTGAGGAGGTGGGAGTGTGTGAGGTGGTTGTGGCCAACTCTAAGGTGGGTAATGTGGGGTGATGTCTTTACGAGAGAGATTGTGAATATTTGTTTTTTCTTTTTTCTTGTGAAAGCCTGGTAGGTGATAACATACACGTTCTGTAAGTCTTACACACATGGACTAATTATCATATCGCACTAACAAATACCCTACTGTACTTCCCTTTGGTTATCATTACCTGTCACTATCTTTTTACTATTTACAAGAATATAAAACATTGCTACCTTCAAAATAAGTAAAGTATAGGCCACACCCACCTGACAAGAAGTGCAATGGCTCAGTGGTTAAGAATCATGCTCAACTGGGTTCGACTCCCGTCGTGAGCCCTGCACTTGTGTCCTTGAGAAAGGCACTTTACTCTGCTTCCTCCGTCCAATCGGCTGAAAATGAGTACCAGTACTGCTGGGCAGTTAACCTGCGATGGACTGGCGTCCCATGTTCAGGGGGAGTCATTAGCTCTTATCCGCTTGCACCATGAAACCAGGGATAAGCACCAGCCCTATGACTCCTAATGGCCTGGATGGATTTAACTAACACCCACCTGACACCAAATTGAAAACCAAATGAATTACAATAGGATTTTCACTTTTTTTTAATGTGAAGTTCCCACACAACTAAAAGTGGTAATGAACTCAAAAAATAAATTGTTGAGGTATTAACAAACATAGGAGAAATTTGAGGCAGTTTTTGAAGTTATCTTAATGCCCAAAAACTTATGGTCCAATATTTATCACAGTACATACCATTTCAAATTTACATTACTATGATCATAAGTTAACAAAGTACCCAAAAAAGTGTTTTTAAGTCCTTGACACTCAGGAAGGGGAGGGTGTGGCATGATTCTTAAGCATACCTGAAGCCAAATAATCAATGGAACCGGCTGAGATGAAGTAGACCAGTACAACCACCAAAACATATGAGCATTAGGTCGAACATCAACATATCCCCAGTCCTGCTTAGCTTCACTGTTTATTTGAAGACTTGAAGCTGAAAGACATAAAAGCACAACTTACTAAAGAAAATGCAAGACACAGAAGATCCAGTATTTCTTTTGAGGGAACAAAACCTGTTTCAAAGCAAAATCTCTCCCAGCTGGCAAGTTATATCTGCTATATATAGTACAAATACTCAGCTGAAAAATGAGGGCACTTTAGGGTCCCCACACTATTATTTTGCACACAATACTGCTGATTATACTGTATATCTTGAATATTCATATCAAATAAAAGCCATTTATGGTATATGGTATATGGAAAACCAACTTTTTATCTTCGTGCACAGTATTGTCTCCTTAACTATAAAGCCGTGCAGGACTAGAAGTAGAGCCGTGAACGTTTAGGGATTTTAGTAAACGTGTACACGCCAAAAAAAAGCGAGCGTGTATCGTGTACACGAGTTTAGTTCCGTAATTTTCGGAAATACACCAAAATTGTTCCAAAACTACGAGGCGAAGTAAGAAAATCGCGCAACCAGTATGGCAAAAGTACTGACTGCATTGCCCAAATAGACGCTGAGTTTTGCTTTCCAAATCGTAAAAAGTTTACTTCTACAGTATAAATCATCATTTTTATGAAAAATATGCATGGAAATTTACTTTAGAAAGAACAGATAACTTCCTTTCAATGTCATTTAAACTCAACACCGCGTAACTTTTTTTGTCCTATTCGCTACGGCTTTCAAAGTTCTGTGAAAATCTTGCATACTGAGGCCTATGACATACCTCGCCGTAACACATTTCAAAACTACGCCACCACCGCCAGGAACTTCTGAATTATCAGTCCACTCGAAAAAAATGGCCGCCATCTTTGCGAAGCATGCAGAATTTCAGCTCTGTTAAAACCTTTTTCTGTTTATTTATTATGCACTATTCTTTCTTTCTTGCAAAATGTATTTGACTCATCAGGTAATAATTACATGTAAATGTACTGATTGTCACGATTCAAGTGTTTTTGGTCGATAAAACGGGCCTTGATTGCGTGGGATTTAAAGCCTTATGGCCTAACGTTAGGCCTATTGTTAGTTTCACCGTTTACTGCTGCACATTCGCGGTACATTTTACAAGTTAGATTACTCAGATTTCGGCGAAATCAAGGTGCGTAATATCCCCATTCATTGGTGATTACTGCGCATTTGTGATTCGCACATTTAAAAAGGATTATTCTAATCGGGTTTACAGTTTGTAAAAAGTCATTGATTGGAATTTTGTCAGCCGAATGTGTGTGTGATTTGAATCATGAATATTGATTTTCAACGGCAAGACACTGATGTATAAAAAACGATTACTCGCAATGAAGTATTTAGTAAACGTTTACAAGATTTGCGAGCGTGTAGCGTGTACACGCTAAACGGTCACAGCTCTAACTAGAACTAGGCCAAATTTAAGAATTCAATATCTTTGCAGCAGTCTGGTAGAGCTTCACTTTTCCCATTCAATCCTAGGCCTAGTATGGGTGCAAAACACATAGCAACAACAAATCTGACAATATCTCACTGTTTTGAACAAAAATTCAATCAACATATAAAAATTAAAAAAATTGACAGTTAACTAGAACGGTAAATACCGCCATGGTTCGCATGCCCATGCAAATTGACACCCATATCATATGACACGGCCAATTATAAAAATGGCATATCACACTAAGTCCCACATGGCATCCCATGTACTACATGGCATCTCACCCCATGTCCCACATGGCGTCCCACCCAATGTCCCACATGCCATCCCACCCCATGTCCCACATGACATCCCATAGGCTCCATAAGAAGTCTCATCCTAGCTATCACAGTCCCTGATTGAGCATACTATGTATGAAAATGTCAGTTCATATAATAACTTATATGCAAATGACTTGTTGAAATGGGGTGGGACGCCATGCCCCACATGACATCCCATATCATCCCATGTCCCACATGACATTCCATCCCATGGCAATCCCACCTATGTCCTGCATGGCATTCCACCTCATATCCTACGAGGCATTCCACCTTGTTCCATATGGCATTCCACCCCATGTCCAACATGGCATCCCACCCCATGTCCCACATGGCATCCCACCCTAAGTCTCACATGACATCCCATAGGCTCCATAAGAAGTCTCATCCTAGCTATCACAGTCTCTGATTGAACATACTATGTATGAACGTGTCAGTTCATATAATAACTTATATGCAAATGACTTGTTGAAATGGGGTGGGACGCCATGTCCCACATGACATCCCATATCATCCCATGTCCCACATGACATTCCATCCCATGGCAATCCACCCTATGTCCTGCATGGCATTCCACCCTGTTCCATATGGCATTCCAACCCATGTCCCACATGGCATCCCACCCCATGTCCCACATGGCATCCTACACTAAGTCTAACATGACGTCCCATAGGCTCCATAAGAAGTCTCATCCTAGCTATCACAGTCCCTGATTGAGCATACTATGTATGAAAGTGTCAGTTCACATAATAACTTATATGCAAATGGGTTGTTCCAAGAAATTCTCAAAAAACTTTAACATTTCTGAGGAAATCTCAGGACAAATCTGGACGGCCGGACAGATGTAATTGCCATTACATAGGTTCGCATAATGCTTCGCATGAAAACCAAAAATCAGATCAAAATTAATAACTTTTGAAAGAAAAAAAAGGGAAAATTGATGCTACTTTATCAGTTTGAACTTTGATTGAAAGCAGGCTTAATTAAAAACAGCAATTTGTTTGTATCTCGGGTTTGAAGAATCACTTGTTTACGTTGGTAAAATGTAGCTGTATTCGAATTGATTTTATTAAAACAAATTACAAATTTACAGTAATCTAAAAACCCATCTTATGTCTTTGCAAATATATAATTAATTTAAAATCACTGTTCATTTATCTTATTGTGCATGTATACTTATTTGTAATTTTATTGTTATATGTATGGCGCCTTGAGCATCCATTAGGATGGATATGTGCGCGTTATAAATCTTATTTATTATTATTTTTAATGTCATTTTTAACTTAAGTCTCCAAGTCTTCAAACAAACAGTGTCTCAGATCTTCACTTTTTCAGTCATAAAAGGCTTTAAGAGGGAATGTTTTTAACATTTTTTTGCTGAGATTAAATTTGAAAGGAACTCTTACTGCAATATCTAAAATTGTCATGAGTAGGAGTTGGGGAGAGGGGGATCTGGGGTCAAAATTAAAAAATTAAATTAAAAAAAATCAACAAAATTAGAGCTTTTTGCTACACATTCATTAGGATCCTGTCCCTGCTGCATGGGGGAAAGTAGGGGAATCCAGCACACCTTCAGCTTTCAGCTGTAACTCAATTTTAAAAGAAGGTATCTAGCTCATATTATTGATAGGCCTATGGTTTGTCAATGACAATATCTTTGCTTCGTATATCTTATTGAATGCTTTTCTGTAATATTCCACCACTCAATTATATCAAAAAATATAAATGTGTAATGTTTGGCATTTCCTCACAATCTGGCCAGACTGCATAGTTAGAAAATTTTTGGACTCAAAAAAGTGCGCCTATGTATAGAAAATGTGTGCCAAGATCTAAAAAATGTGTGCCAAGATCTAAAAAATGTGTGCCAATGTCTAAAAAAGGGAAACCAATATTCATCTGATAGTGGAAATAGTACACAAATATTTAAAAAAAAGCTGAAATTGCAATATGAAGAAGTTTCCTGTCTTTAGGTTATCAAGAACTTGACTTTTCTAAACTTTTTAATGAAAAAAATTAAAAGTTATTGAAAGATGTGCACCTAGAATCAAAAGTGTGTGCCCAGAAATACAACTGTACTGTGCACCAAAATCATGAAAATAACTTCTCTCGTTCAAAAATTAGTGCAGAAAATCTTCTGCGCTAGAAACAAACTATGCAATCTGGCAAATGCTACAGTTGCAATATATGAAGAAATTTTCCTGTGTTTACATATGTAGGCCATCAAGAACTTGACGTTTCTAAACTTTTTAATGAAGAAAACTAAAATTTATTGTAAGATGTGCACCTAGAATCAAAAGTATGTGCCTAGAATTATAATTGTGCACCAAAATCATGAAAATAACTTCTCTGAATCAAAAATTAGTGCAGAAGATCTTTCGCACTAGAAACAAACTATGTAATCTGGCTTTCCAATGACGAACTTCCGGCGAAGGACTATGTTCAGTATTTTTTATTTTTTTGGCAGGGAATGGATTGTTAATTAGATCTTTAAATTTTAAAGAGTTTTATGACCAAGAATGCAAGAGCTTTTAAAGCCTCTACATACATGTAACTAATTAGTTAATGACTTGGGCTAACTATAGAACGATAAATACCATAATGGTTCGCATGCTCATGAAAATTGACACCCATATCATATGATCCGGCAAATTATAAAAATGGCATCTCACACTAAGTCCCACATGGCATCCCATATCCCAGATGGCATACCACCTCATGACATCCCATCCCATCCCTTGTACCATGTGGCATTCCACCATATGTCCCACATGGCATCCCATCCTATGACCCACATGGCATCCCACCCTATGTCCCACATGAATCCCATCCCATGTACTAATCTCACACTAAGTCCCACATGGCATCCCATGTCCCAGATGGCATACCACCCCATGACATCCCATCCCATCCCTTGTACCACATGACATCCCATCCCATGCCTTGGCCCACATGGCATTGTACCATATCTCCCACATGGCATTGTACCATATCTCCCATATGGCATTCTACCATATCTCCCACATGGCATTCTACCATATCTCCCACATGGCAATCCACCATACAGTATGTCTCACATGGCGTTCCACCATGTCCCACATGGGATTCCACCATATGTCCCACATGGCATCCCACCCTATGACCCACATGCAATCACACCCTATTTCCCACATGGATCCCATCCTACATGTATATCCCACATTAATCCAACCATATGTACCACATGACATCCCTCCCCAAGTCCCACATGGCACCCCTCCGTGTCCAACATGGCATCTTTCCCTATGTCCCACATGGCATCCCACCATATATCCAGCATCAGTGGCTCTCCACCTAATGTCCCACATTGGATCCCACCATGTTCCACATGGTATCCCTCCCAATGTCCCCATGACATCCTACTTTATGTCCCACATGGCATCACATCCCATGTCCCCATGGCCTCCTACCCTATGTCATACATATCCTCCTACCCTATGTCACACATGACATCTCAACCTATGTCACACATGACATCCCAACCTGTGTCACACTGTGTTATGATCGTGACATCCCACTCCATGTTCCACATGGCATCCCACCCCATGTCCCAAATGACATCCCATGTCCCACATGACATCCCATTCCATGCCACCCTATATCCCGCATGGCATTCCACCATATATCCTACATGGTATTCCACCCTTTTCCATGGTATTCCACCTCATACCCCACCTCATACCCCACATGGCTTCCCACCCCATGTTGTCCCATAGGCTCCATAAGAAGTCTCATCCTAGCTATCACAGTCCCTGATTGAGCATACTATGTATAAAAGTGTCGGTTTATATAATAACCTATGGAAATGATACTGTGGCAACTTTATGCAAATGTGCACAATAATAAAGGCAGAGTGTTTAATAATTTTGTCTGATACAACTGTTGGTGCTTAAATATTTTGAAGCACTTTAAGGATTTTAAATCTCCAGTGCTAGGCCTAAAAGAAAGCCACTTGAGGATTTCTGAAGAATATTGGAAAATAATATCATTTTATATTTATCTTCTAAGGAAATATCAAATGTTTTGTAGACTTTTTAAAAAAACTAGTCTTCATAAGTCTCTACAAACTTAACATTTTGTAAGGAATTTCTAACCTTCCATAAGGGTATCTGAAGAAACTTTAAGGTTTTGTAAGGAATTTCTAGCCTTCCATAAGGATATCTGAAGAAACTTTAACATTTTCTGAAGAATTCTTAAAAAACTTTTATTTCTGAGGAATTCTCAGGAAAAACTGCGCACAAAATCGCCATAGGTTCGCATCATGCTTTCCAATAACTACTAATATATCTATACGTTTGGAAGGGCACTAAATAACATCCCAAATTTCAGATTTGTTCACGATAAAATGTAAATAACGTTAGGCTAGGCCTAAAGTTTGTTTGATTTTGGTAATAAAAAGCGACTAGAATGTCATTTTTAAGGCCTCAAAAAGTCTCAAATTTTCCATGAATTTACACCCAAGGAAGTAATTAAGCCAGGCGTTAGGTAGGCCTAGCGCATATTTTTTTTGCAGCTAGGGGTTGGAATGGATTGTTAATAACAATTTATCTTGCCATTTTTTTTTTTTTGGAAGAGTTTCGTGAGTCGTAACAAGGGATGTTTTCAAACAGAAAATGAATAAAAATCAACAAAATTTGGGTTTTTTTCTGCAATTGAACACTAAATGAACCCAGGGCCACAGTAGAAAGATTGTTTTTTCCACGTCAAAGATATTTGTATTTCTTTTTAAATCTGAGAAAAAAGTACGCCGAATTTCGTCAAACTGGCTAGGCTCCACGCCGAATATCTTCAGCGTAACATAACGTTAGGACGTTAACGTTTAGCCTACCTACAGTACAGCCTACAGAAACGCCTACTTTCCATCCTGACTGGAGTCAGGGCCAGAGTTAGATTGTGAATTTTTGAACTTACCCAACTTTGCACACAAGAATACAAACGATATTGATGTGATTGTAAACTTCATTTTAACACTTTTTGCTGTAGGTCTTAAGTTGTACTAGGGGCCTTCGGGTCTTTAACTGCAGACACTTAAGACGAATTTGGTCGTGGCTGGATCGCACGGATCAATTCGAAATTTCGATGATGTAAACACGATATGCTTGTTCGCACAGCGGATTTTCGTACAAGCATTTTCTTTAAAATACTCCTATATTTCCTCAAAAGTTTCGAGGGTTTTTCTCAAAATACCAGGTTTCATGATCAAAATTCCCGAAGTATTTCCTCAAAATTCCCGGAAATTTTCCTCAATATTTCTGAAAGCTTTCTTCAAAATATGATCCTAATTTTGCTCAAAAATATCTGAAGTATGCCCCAATTTCCTCAAACTTCCTGAAGTTTTTCCTCAAAATACTCTTACTTTTTTCTCAAAATACTCATACTTTTTTCTCAAAAGTTGAAGGTTTTCCTCAAAATATCAGGTTTCCTCAAAATTTCTGAAGTATTTACTCAAAAGTCCCAAAATAATTCCACAAAATTTCCGAAGGTTTTCCTCAAAATATCCGAATTTCCCTCAAAACATGCAACATTTCCCCCAAATTCCCGAGGTATTTCCTCAAAATTCCTGGAATTTGTCCTAAAAATGTGATGGGGAATCCTAAAGATGTAAAGGGAATTTTAGTGACTCTTCTAAATCAATTTGTCAGAAGTTAGGGGCCGTATGGGGAGGGCAAAATGGCACTTTTCCCCATAATACTATTGGAGGCCTTGGCCCCTTACCCCCAGTTGCCTGGTTATCGGGTAATATGAAGTTCATTGCGACATGTGTAACTTATTTGGAAAAGTACACGGGATTTCGATTGCTTTATTGTGATCTGATGATACTTTTTAAATGTCAATTTTTGTAGTGATTACTCCAACAAAGTTCGACCGTTGGCGTTTTCACCTGTTTTTTTGTCTCTCATCAACATAACTTCAATGGCGTAGAAAAGACGGGGCAGCGGGGAGATCGGTCACAATGGTGGGGTAGGCACCCTCTTTCTCCCCCCCCCCCCCCACACACACACACTTTTGGATACGTCATTGCTCCCCGAAAAAACCTTTATCTGCGCTCCACCATAACATAGAAGCGCTTAAACAATGTAATGCTTCTGAATATTCACAATGAGGAATCAGACAAACTTGTGACAAGGGAGTTAGCAAGTCTAGAAACAATGAGAGAAGGCAGCGCTTTTTCGCTATGTCACGTGAATGAACAAGGACGGATCTAATTTATAACACTAACTTATTTTCACTCACCTAACCCTGTGTTTTTTAATCCACGCGGCTTGATTTTCATTCAATATCTATATGTTCATTGCAGCTATCAACTTCTTCTTATTTGTTTTACGGTGGCTTAAAATTAGCTCATCGTCCCCTCGACCCCATTTGCGATCTACGTTTACATCACTAGCTTTAAATTAAAATCTTAGATGACTTTGAATAATCTCGATTCGGGGGACCTCAGCCTCGCTGCGGACCCGTTTTGAAAATTGATACAATCTATTGTCTCCATAAATTCCGACAGTGAAATTTTAAATTTGGAAATTTCTTTGAAATTCGATTTCCTCATTTTTTTCATGGAAAAAATATTTTCTTCAAATTTAAAAATGGGAAGCTAGAGTATTATGTCCAACGGGACGGGACAAAAGGAAGAGATGTCAGTTGGCAGGACCAGGTCTGATCAGGCTGTTAGGTAAGAATATTTCCCGAAAATTGAAGAGAACTGCCCAAAAATGAAAGGAATGGAAGAAAATTACCAGAAAGTTCTAGAATGTTGCCCGAAAATCGAAGAAAATTGCCTAAAAATGAAGGAAATAAAAAGGTTTCAGAAAATGAAACAAATTTGCCAAAAATCGAAGAGAATGCCCCAAAAAGTAAAAATCGAAGAAAATTTTCCCAAAATAAAGGGAAATAAATAAAGTTTCCGAAAATGAAACAAATTTATAGCATGCCTATATTTGACACAAATTTTGCCCTCCCCCCTCCCCAATAATGAACATGTTACAAATTTATTTTCTTCGGGAAATCTGCAATTTCAGGGAAATCTCCTTTAATTTTTGGGAAATCTCCTACAATTTCTGGAAAATCTTCAATTTTCGGCAATTTTTCTTCGTTTTAGTGAAATTTGCTTCCATTTTCATGAAATTTCTTCATTTTCGGATATTTTCTTCAATATTTTGGAAGTTTACTTCATACTTTGGGATTTTTCCTTCATTTTGCGGAAAATTTCTACATTTATTGCCAAGTTTCCTTCCTTTTTGTGAAATTTTCTTCAATATTTGAAAGAATTTTTTTAAATTTTTGATTACTTTCTTTGATATTTAGGCAGTTTTCTTCATTATTCACGAAATTTCTTTCATTTTGCGTAAAGTTTCTTCAAAGTTTTCTTCATTTTTTGTGAAGTTTCCTTCGTTTTCGTGAATTTTCCTTCAATTTCATAATATTTGCTTCCATTTTCTTTCATTTTCGGGATATTTTTTTCAATATTTGGGAAGTTTACTTCAATTTTCTGGAAATGGTTTGCTTGAAATTTTCGGGATATTTTTTTCAATATTCGGGCAGTTTTCTTAAATTTAGGGGAAATTTCCTTCATTTTCAGGAATTTTCCATCATTTTCCGGAAACTTCCTTCATTTTCCTTGTCTTAAATATTTTCTCCAATTTTCGGGAAGGGGTCCAAAGACGCAACACATTTTGTAAGTTTTTAAAAAGAAAATTATATCATCTTTATTATCCATTATACGTTTCATGTTTTATTAGAATCTAGTCTAATTACATACATGATTTTGCCCATTTTCTATAATACTGTTGTTTTCATGTATTTTAACATGTACTAAAGTTGTATTACCACTTCCATCCATCCATCCATCCATGTTCATTTGTAGTAGGCGCCTTTTCCATAGGATACAAAGCGCCCAGAATGCTGCCCCAAAGTTCAGTAAGTAATACATGATTAAAAAAGAAAAGTCTTAAGACGTGTTTTGAACTGTCCAAGTGAACTGGCATGGCGAATGTGTGAAGGCAAAGAGTTCCAAACATGGGGTGCTGCAGCTGAAAAAGCCCTAGAACCAGCTTTGGTGTTAGTTCTGGGTTCAGTCAGGAAGTTTTCAGAAGAGGAGCGAAGGGATCGTGCTGGTGTATAAAGTTTCAGACTGTTGGATATGTATTCAGGTGATTGATGTATCAGCCCAGTCTTGGATGAAATTAGCTGTACATCTCATACCTATGAGTCTTCTCGAATGTTAACGATGTAAGCGCTGTAATCTTACCCGAGTCCGAATAGCCCAAGATGCTCTTGATTAAGCTGGTCCCTGGATAAACTTTTGACAATCTAGTGATTTGTTATCCAATCACAGCCGTATCAATCTGCCATTGCGCAATTCAACATCTCACTTCAAAACATAAACACGGTGATGTCAGCTAGCTGCAGACGTAGACACGCGCGCAGATCATATCTGTTTAGTACATCATATATGTGCAGTGCAGTGGCGCGACGCGGTACGTAGGTTGAATGTACGTTACGTTTATGTGCACGCGCACACTTCTGTAGTAGCTGCCATATGTTTGAGAGCACGCGTTCATGGCAGGAATCGGATCGCAGATTGTTGGTCGGATCAGAGCTGAGCGAGTTTTGTGAACTTAAGGCTATGGCAGATAGTGCAGCATTTGAACTACTGTAAGTTAAAAGTTGAAGGAAAGAAAACACAGAGACACCAGGTTAATAATAGTTTTTTCTCCATTTAGGCCTACATATTTGAGTAACGTTGCCCTAACGTTAGACCAGGCTAAATATTCAAGACACTTGTAAAAAGACGCTGATTACGTTTACGTTAAGCATTAACAACGTTTGACGTTAGGCCTAAGTCATTAACTTTGCTATTCGAGTAGGCCTACCAAGGTGCATTCCATGTCAAACCTACGCTATAAATACAACGAGACCAATTGATTTACTCAAAATACAGCGATCTCATGCATTCTAGCTGTACCTGGGTGTGTGACACTTGTGACTTCATGAACTTCTCTGATTCTTTCTTCTCTCAACTAACAATTCCATCAACTGTACTAACTCATATGAGCCACTTCAAAATTATTCTTCTGGCCTTGACTCGGGATCCAACCACCATCCCGATGTCAAACTGAAAAACAAATCCCAAAAAGGGAAAAAAGAAGGTTATAAAACCTTTTTTACAGACCCAGTTCTCACTAGCCTACTTGAGTTGAAAAAATCCTCCAAAAGCTTTGTGACCAATATAATCTCACTTGGTGCAGTCACCCACCAGCAACATCCTTGATGACAAAATTCACCAGCAGTCACAGTTAGAACATAAAACTAAAAGAAGACCTGACCGAAATTAAACTGGATGTTGACAACAAGAAATAATGAATATAAAAACATTAGCCTACAAACTTTTAAAATGCTATAAAGTCAATTTTATGTCCACCTCAGTCTTGTTTAGCCTGTAAAACTAAAGCTAACATTCTAAATGACCAGTTTTTCAGTGTTTTCACAGTGACAAAACGTGATTGGCTAACACAGTAACAGTAACACTAAGAGTTAGGATACAACTAATGAATATACATTAGTTCTTGACTTCTATTTTTGTATAAAGTCAATCATACAGGAATACACAAAACTAGTATATAGCCTAGGCCTAGCAATTAGCATAGAAAAATTATTTAAGCATTGCACCCTCTCACTGTTTTACTGCCGCAACACGCCAAAAAAAGAAGTAAGTTTCACGCCGAAGATCTTCATGTCTTCTTAGAGCACGGAATGCAGACTGGTTTGAGTAGTTGGGGTATCTGGGAATTTTGAACATCCGAGACTCTTTGTCAGTGAAAATGTGCTACGATTTGCCCACAAGTGAACACCACGCTTTTCTCTACATGTATGTACACACGATACATATATTTTAAACTTCTTGTCTACAATATTTCCTCCTGCAAAGTTACCAAAGCGAACATAGAGATTTAGGCCTCTAAAGGTAAACGATTTCAGACTGGCTGTAATGGTAAAATGCTTTTGTTTTCACCGACAAACTGGTTTAGATTTACGCACGTTATTGTTCCGTCATGCCGAATACTCAAATTAAAGTTAGTCATAGCCAGGTTATGGAGCTATTTATCATTGTTAACCGTAATTTCTTTCACTTTAACCCGTTTCTGTATGCTGACATTGTGTGATTGCTGTTATATACTAATCTGCGGCCTCACGAAGGTTATAGTTTTTTTCTATGCACGCCATTGGAGAAAAAGACAAACTTTTTTGGCAGAACGTCTTAACTTTACACAACTTCCCTGAGAATATTCTTCACTAAAATATTAAAATCTTTTATAACCAAGTTCACAACAAATTTATTGTTTTTACCATAATATATTCCTGTATGAAGCTTACTTGGAAATGGTAAAATTGATCTTTTTTCTGTGAAGTCTTCTGTTCGCGATGCGAACCAGCCATTACTTTAAGAGTAGAACTAAAATTTGTTGATTATTCATGAGGTCAAAGTTCAAGAAAAATGTTTACTTGTTAGTTTAATCTATTTAAATTTGCATGAGTTGTTAGCCAATCAGCTGTATGACAATCATAGAAGTAATATGACGTCAACATAAACAACACGAGCCTGACACGAGTGACAGAAACTTCAAAAGTCCGACTGGGAAAACTTTTTCACAAACAAGCATAAAGGGTCTTTTATTTTTGTCTTTTTGAGCAAAAAGACAACTTCAAAGATATACGTATAAGAATTAAAGCAAGAAGATACATAATATGGTAAGATAGCAAGTTTGGAGTGAATTTCGCCCCATCGACCATGGGCCTAAGTTTGGTAGCCTAACATTCAACACACCTACTTATGTATGGAAAGTGTAATAACCCACTGTACACACCACCAGTATGTCAAAATTTTTATTGTGGGATATAGCTAATGCAATCCAATTCCATGGCAAATTAAAATGGCTAAGTTGAACTTCCTAAAATGGCTAAGTTGGCTAAGTTGAGTCTTCCTTCCCTCTTTTCCATTTTTGTTTACCTAAATATTGTACTTCCTCTAATTGTCCAAATACTGGAAAATCCTTAAGAGAAATACAATTTCAACTGTTTCAAGGAAATACAGGGGTTAGGGTAGGGGTTCTAGCTTATTTATATTGGGAGGGGACAGGGGTAATGCAATCCCTCCAAAATATGGCCCTCATCCAGGATCCAAATTGCTTCGAAGAAAATAATTTCCCCCTTTATGGGACAGCTTGGCCCCCACCATGAGACAGCTTGGCCCCCACCATAAGTCTGCTTGGCCCCACCATGGGTCTCTTGCCCCCAACATGTGTCTCTTTCCAACAACATGGGACCCTTTCCCCTTAAGATTTTATTCCTACTCCATTGTACCACAACCTCACATGAGCAAAATGTGATTAGATTTGGACAATATGACTTGTCTACATATTATATATAAAAAGAAAATATTTAAATTTATTTTCTAAGTAATTTTTGTAAATTTTGCAAAAAAAGATGCAATTTTTGGGACATTTTAAACAAAAAGCCAAATTTGTTAATGTTTGAACAAAATTTACCGAAAAAAAGTTAAAATAGACTGACCCCCCCCCCCTTCCCTCTCCCATCAATATACAATTTTATGCAAGATCTTTGCAATGAAACTATTTGCACCTATAGGATTTGGGTAAGGTCCCGATTTTTTGTTTAGAAAATGGTAGTTTTAAAACAGCGATATTTTGGCCACGTGGTAGAGTAAGGGTTAAACAGGCTATCCTCCTAGCCTTAAAAAGAGCTATCCTCCTAGCCTTAAACAGGCTATCCTCCTAGCCTTAAACAGGCTATCCTCCTAACCTTAAACAGGCTATCCTCCTATCCTTAAACAGGCTATCCCCTAGCCTTAAACAAGCTCATCCCCTAGCCTTAAACAGGCTATCCCCTAGCCTTAAACAAGCTCATCCCCTAGCCTTAAACAAGCTCATCCCCTAGCCTTAAACTTCAAAGAACTTTTGTTCCACTCCTGCTTCATCATTTTCTCTGACTTCAAATCGATTCTCACAGGCATCCTCAACATCAGATATGCATGGGGAATGTGCAGCAATAAACAGTCTGACTGTGTAAACAAACAGTAACATAACGTTAAGCTTCAATCTCACTCAATCAAGACCTTCTTTTATACTGAAAACCAAATAATACACGGTTAAAATAGCTTTAAAATACATATGGAAAAATGTTGCAAAATAAATGGAAAAAAGCTGAGTTAAGATTCAGCATGCTTCGCAAACATCACGGCCATTTAGGAGGGCTGGAATTGAACAGTATTTCTGAGTGGTGGCGCAGTTTTGCATTTGGTTATGGCGAGACATTACATGATGCATAATGAAAGCTCTGTGAGTATGCCAAAGAGTTCACCATGTAAAACTGATGACTCATACTGTAGAAATAAACTTTTCACCAATTGGATTTGCAAAATTCCAGTGTTTATTCGGGCATTGGAATCAATACTTTTCTCATACTACTCGCGCAATTGTTTTTACATCGTTTTGGGGCAACTTTGGTGTACTTCAGAAGATATGGTACTAAACGTTAATTGTTTTACATCGTTTTGGGGCAACTTTGGTGTACTTCAGAAGATATGGTACTAAACGTTAGTAATCACTAAACCCTCTCATTTATTTGATTACTGCGCATTTGTGATTCGCACATTTGAAAAGGATTATGCTAATCGGGTTTACAGTTTGTAAAAATCATTGATTGGAATTTTGTCAGTTTAGTATTGAGTTTTCAACTCTAATAGCCTGATTGGGGATTATGCCAGTAAGCCCTGGCTGCTTTGTTAAAAACTTTAACATCATTTATTATTGCTGACTGGTAGGCCTATTATTCGTTTTAAATTGTAATTTTCACTCAGCCTTTGGGACTTGTTAAATTAACATACTGCCCTGTATTTCTGCAACCTTAGACATGATTTTGTAAATGCAGCACATCAAACATATAAACTTGTGTAAAAGGCCTACTGTATATACTGTAACACAGTCACCTGCTGCATGTTTCCTACATTTTCATTCAATTACACATACAGCCTAAATCACACATAAGCCACAATGGTATCTATTAAGAAGGGATGAGCAGCAGTCCGTGAGCAACAGGCTGCCTATTGTTACTCACACCTCTCCCCCCCATCTCAGTAATAGCCTTCCTCAACATCGCCACCTGCTCAATTCCTCCAAACCTAACCCCTGGTTCTCTGATGACTGCAAAACCGCCATCAAGAACAGGAAAAGAGCCCTCAGGAACTTTAAAACTAACCCGACCACCCATAACCTCAACCTCTTTCGCATCAGCCATGCCAAGTCCAGACGCACTATCAAATGACAGTAAAACCACTTGGAGCAACTTTATCTCTTCTCTCACCACCAACACCCCCATTAAGAAGATTTGGAGAATGGTTAACAGCTTCCACGGCAGAGTAGGCAGATCTCCCATCTCTCTTGGAATGGTGACCTTCTCACCGCAAAAAAGGACATCGTTAACCACCTCACCGTCTCTTTTCAGCAACATCTCGTCCTCGGCCAAGTACTCCAATGCTTTCAAAACCAAAAAAGCTTGCGGTGAAGCCCGGAGAATCACTTTTCCCTCCGACAACTCCGAAAGCTACAACACCCCTCTCACCCTTTCTGAATTAAAACAAGCCATCCACGACGCTGGCTGCACCTCCAAGGGCCCAGATAACATCCCCTCCCAGTTCCTGAAATGCCTCCCCATCAAGGCCACCACTACCCTACTCACCATCTTTAACCACATTTGGTCCTCACACTCCTTTCCCCTATCTGGAGAAAGCTATTGTCATCCCCGTCCTTAAACCGGGGAAGGACGGTACTGACCCCTCCAGCTCCCGACCTATCGCCCTCACTTGCTGTCTCTGTAAAATTATGGAAAGGATCATTAATCAGAGACTAAACTGGTTCCTTGAGACCAACAGAATCCTCTTCCCTCACAAAAGCGGCTTCTGAAAATGTTGCAATACCATAGACCAGTTAATTACGCTCGACACCGCTATCCAGGAATCCTTTGCAAAAAATGAACACCTCATTGCCATATTTTTTGACCTCGAGAAAGCTTTCGACACTACTTGGAAATACGGCATTACCCACAAACTTCACACAATCGGCCTCAGAGGCCATCTCCCCATCTTTATTCAAAACTTCCTCTCACCCAGACAGTTCAAAGTTCGAATTGGCAAAACCCTCTCCAACCCGTACCCCCAAGAAGAGGGCGTCCCCCAAGGCAGCATCCTCTCTCCCACTCTCTTCAACCTGAGCATTAATGACATTGGAATAACCTTGGCCCCAGCATCAAACGTACCCTCTACGTGGATGACTTCACCATCTTCTACTCCTCCCCTAGCTTTCTTATTGTTAAAAATAAGCTCCGAATCAGCCTCGACCAGCTGCAAGTCTGGAGCAACAATAACGATTTTAAATTCTCCAAAGACAAGACAGTCTGCATGCACTTTTGTCATTTCAACAACCTCCACCCCAACCCGAACTTTGTGCTCAATGGTAATCGCATCCCTAAAGTTGAACACACAAAGTTCCTGGGTCTAATTCTAAACCCCAAGCTCACCTACAAGCAACACATCACCAACCTGAAACTAAAGTGCAACAGCTCCCTCAACATCCTCAGACTCCTCTCCAACACCACTTGGGGAGCAAACCGCTATGCTCTCCTCAAAATTTTCAGGCTCACCATTCGTGCCAAGCTTGACAATGGCAATATTGTCTACTGTGTCACTCACAACTCATACCTCAACCACATCAAAACCATCCAAAATGAAGCCTTTAGGCTTTGTCTAGGTGCCTACTGGACCTCCCTAATCACCAGCCTTTATGTTAAAGGCAACAAACCCTCCTTTCGTCTTAGATGTAGAAAGCTTAGTCTCTCCTATGCTTTTAGAGACCTCACCAACACCCAGAACCCTGTTTACAACCTTATTAGGTACCCCAATTTCTCCTCCCTCTTTGATAGGACTAAAACCCTACCCCTCTCTTCAGCTTACGCATTAAATCAGACCTCTTCCATCTCGGCATCAACCCCGTTACTCTTGGCACTTACTCCTGGCCCACTTTTCCTCCTTGGGCCCCCCTTCCTTCTGTCCACCTAGACCTCTCCACTCATAACAAAACTCAAACCCACCCTAACTTCTTCATCAATCTTCACAACCAAATCAAAGACCAACTCTCAAATTACACCTCCATCTATACTGATGGCTCCAAGGAAGGCAACAAGACAGCTGCTGCTGCCGTCATCCAAGACATCACCCTTAGTAGCAGACTTCCTGACTACTCATGCATCTTTTCAGCCGAGGCTAAGGCCATTCTCCTCGCCCTCAACTTTATTGACTCTCCTCTCAGCCACTTTGCCATTTTCTCCGACTCAAAGGCTGTTCTCACTTCTTTACTCAAATCTTAAATGGGATAACCTCACATGCCACCTCCTCCTCCGGAAACTCCTTTCTTTCACCCTCTGCAGGAAAAGTGTTCTTTTCTTCTGGATACCCAGCCATGTTGGCATCCCTGGCAATGACAGGGCTGATGCAGCCGCTAAGCTTGCCCTTAACTGACATCAAACCGCTTATCGCTTCCCTTGTTCGTGACCGCTGACAAACCTCATGGAACTCCCAAATTGATAACAAACTTCATGTCATCCAGCCCACAATTCGATCAAATCCACCATCAACAACCTCTTTCGTATCGACAACGTTTATATTACCCGTCTTAGAATTGGTCACACCCACCTCACTCACTCCCACCTCCTTATTGGCTCCCCCAACCCCTCTGTAACAATTGCCACTGCACCCTGACAATTCATCACGTTCTCCTTGCTTGCCCCCTGTACAACCTTCCCAAAGCTTCCCTCGCTCCCCACATTTTAATTGCTGAGTTCTTCCAGAAAAATCCTTCGGATAGAATTATCTCCTTCCTTCATCATGCTTTCCCTCTACAACCATATTTAATTCTGCTTTGTTTTTGTTTCACCCATGCACCTCCTTTCTCGATCACAGCTTTCTGACTTTTTGTTCTAGAATTTCTCTCATTCTCCCCCTGTTTCCTTTCCTTCCTACCTCTAGAATGATCTGACCTCTTAGGCACAATTTGACTCTAGTTGTCGTGGTGCCGTTAAGACCTCATCAATCAATCATTGTTACTCACTGTGCAACATGCAATTACACTAAGATGAGCCACAATGGTATCTATTAAGAAGGGATGAGCAGCAGTCCGTGAGCAACAGGCTGCCTATTGATACTCACTGTGGAACATGCAATTACACTTAAATGAGCCACAATGATGAACAGCATGTTCAAAGCAAGTCTTAACAGCACTTGGTGAAAAATAGTTTAGTATACGCAGAAGTGTGCATTTCTCTAGCAGATATTAGACTGCAGATATTATCAGAGTATAGTCAAGAGAGCAGTTACAGTACTTTACAAAGTATGTCAACTCAGCAGATCGTTGTCTTTGCTTTCCCTTGATGTCGTCTATACTGTACTTTATCAACAATACAGCTCACGTTACAATCCTTTTCTTTTCAGAATGGCCTCAAACAACATTAACTTCCACGATTTGTGCTGTGTTGATACCAGTTTGTGTGCGGATAGTGTAGAATGGTGTCCAATAGAAGGATACCACGAGTTTCTAGCATGTGGTTTGTATCAGCTGGTGGAAAATGAGGATTTAGCAACTGAAGAGAAAGATGTAAGTTATTTGTTGTTAGGATGAATGACATCTGGAAGGCAATGTCGACTTATTTTGTTATACTTTTAATAATAATTAGTGCTGCAATGATATGTCGATATGTCTTTTTTCATGACATGAAATATGCATCTTAACACATATCGAGATTCCAAAAACTAATACAGAACTGAAATTTTTTTTGCACAATTATCATTTCTGAATCAACTTTAAAAACATGCAAAAATATTGTGAAACTTTAAAAAAAAAAACTAATTAAAAATCGTGCTCCTTCATCCCACATTGGCACGCTCCGATGTAAGTTGACAGAAAGAACAAAAAATTGGCCCAGAAAATGCCTCTCACTTTGATGATTCATGGTCACGTTGGCTGAACGCGTGATGAAATCTAGAACGTTATAGTCACACAATCATGTCGTCTGCTAGATGGAAATCATTGTTTCTTGTGTTCATCATTCATGTGTATACATAAGGTGGTTCTCGTCCTACCTTACAGGATGGAAGAGCTCTGTGAGTGTCTCTAATGAGTTATCAAAACCAAAAACACATAACTATGGACTCCCTCAAGATTCCATATTGGGACCATTGCTGTTCCTGGTTTACACTGCACAACTGGGTGACATTGCAAAACAACATGGAGTGAGTTATCATATGTATGCTGACGATTCACAATTATATGTCTCCTGCAACCCCCGCAACACCAGCGACGTAGATAATGCTATGACAAAGTTATCCTCCTGTATTGCTGAAATGAGGATATGGATGAAAGTCAATTATTTGAAATTAAATGATACTAAAACTGAATTTTTCATAACTGGTTCACCTCATCTTCTTAGAATACTACCTGAGTTGAAAATCACTGTTGGGTCAAACAGTATCAAACCATCCAAATCAATCCGTAACCTTGGTGTCACTTTCAGTTCTTCGCTTTCCTTATCCAGCCATTTGACGCTCTACGCCGGTCAATAATTTACCACATCAGAAACCTCTGACGTATTCGAAGATTTATCGACACAAATACATGTCACCACCTAGTTCGTGCTTTAATCACATCCAGGTTAGACTACTGCAACTCACTCTTTACTGTTATGTCTCGTAGAGACTTGACAAGATTGCAGCGTCTCCAGAATAGAGCAGCGCGTCTGATATTCGGTGTTGGTAGACAAACTGATCCAGGTCCATTGATCAGCAAGCTACACTGGCTACCAATATCAAAACGGGTCACCTACAAAACACTACTCTTTATCTACAAAATCCTGAATGGTGAGGCGCCTTGGTATTTAAAGGATATGATCAAGATAAGGATACCCACACGTGAACTCAGATTGAGTAATGACTCCACCCGACTTCACATACCCATATCCAATTCTGCCATAGGTGACAAAAGATTTGAAATACTTGCATCCAGATCCTGGAACACTTTACCCACCCACATGAGAACTTCTCCATCCACAACAGTTTTTAAAAAACTCTTAAAGACCCACTTATTTTGATATTTTTCATTTTGTTTAATTTTGCTTTGTAAGCGCCATGGTACTTTGGTGAATGGCGTATTTAAGTAACATTTATTATTATTATTAAGTATAGAAGAAGTACTGATATTAACAATTTGTTTTGTGAGTCAGTTTTTTGAAAAATATTGCGATATACCAATATATCGTGATACTTTTCTCAACGATAATCGTACGTAATACAGCCATATCATGACAGCCGAATGATTCAACATGCTTGCCGTACAAGTACTGTACATAAACACATATAGGCTAGTACATAGGCCCTGTGCATGATGTACATATACTGTGTACGTGAAAGTTTTGATTGTTTTGAATGCAGGCTGTCAATAGTCAATGATATTATTAGCTAGGATTCTACTTTCCTCCTGTATTGTGTTGATCTTGTATCTGTGAAGTGATCACAATCTGCAAGTCAAGTTACTATACTGTAAAGAAGTAGGCGTGTTCGAGATCTGGATATAATATATATAATTGTTGAAAATTAGTCAAAGTTCACTAAAACCTCATGAAAGTTTGTATACGATCAACAAAAGTATTTTCTAGTTGATTTTGGGATTGTTAAACCAAATTTCATGATTCAACAATCAACATTATACAAGGATTGGGTATAGACTTTTTCTAAATATTTTTATGATAATAATAGTCACAAGTTTTTAATGTTTTTTGTATTTTAAGCGCAATTTTTATTCACTTTAGCGGAGCAGGCCTACACAAGTGTGTGTGTTAACAATTACTTGCGTGCTTCGCTAGCATGCAGTGCCCTGTACATTCGTCAATGACCTGTATATTACGCAGTGCCCTGTACATACGACGGCTAATTTACAAAATACGCCAAAATTCAAGGGCTTGTCCTAACCAAATATGCAGGCAAAAAATTCTAACGCAACCTCTGTAGGCAAGTACATAGGCCCTATACATGATACACGTACAGTATATGTGAAAGTTTTTATGTTGTTTTGAATGCAGGCAGTCAATTGTGAACGATATTATTAGCTAGGATTCTACTTTCCTCCTGTACTGTGTTGATCGTGTATCTGTGAAGTGATCACAATCTGCAAATTACTATACTGTAAAGAGGTAGGCGTGTTTTGATGTGTTTCGAGATCTGAATAGTATATCATCATTGACACAAAGTTCACTAAGACCTCATGAAAGTTTGTATACGATAAAGAAAAGTATTTTTCTATTTTATTTTGGATTGTGAACCCAAATTTTATGATTCAACAATCAACATTATTCAAGGATTGGGTATGTACTTTTTCTTAATATTTTTTATGATATCAAAAGTCCGATTATTTAATGTTTTTTGTATTTTAAGCGCAATTTTCATTCACTTTAGCCAGGCAGGCCTACACAAGTGTGTGTGTTAACAATATACTTGCAAGCTTCACTAGCACGCAGTGCCCTGTACATTACTCAGTGCCCTGTACATTACTCAGTGTCCTGTACATTACTCAGTGTCCTGTGCATTACTCAGTGCCCTGTACATTACTCAGTGCCCTGTACATTACATAGTGCTGTGCAATACACAGTGCCCTGTACATTACACAGTGCCCTGTACATTACACAGTGCCCTGTACATTACACAGTGCCCTGTACATTACACAGTGCCGAGTACATTACACAGTGCCCTGTACATTACACAGTGCCCTGTACATTACACAGTGCCCTGTACATTACACAGTGTCCTGTACATTACACAGTGCCCTGTACATTACACAGTGCCCTGTACATTACACAGTGCCGAGTACATTACTCAGTGCCGAGTACATTACACAGTACCGAATACATTACACAGTGCCCTGTACATTACACAGTGCCCTGTACATTACACAGTGCCCTGTACATTACACAGTGCCCTGTACATTACACAGTGCCCTGTACATTACACAGTGCCGAGTACATTACACAGTACCGAGTACATTACACAGTGCCCTGTACATTACACAGTGCCCTGTACATTACACAGTGCCCTGTACATAAGACAGCAAATTTACAAAATATGCCGAAAATCAAGGGCTTGTCGTAACCAAAAACAAAACACAAAAAATGATAACGCAACCTCTGGTGCATGGTATTGTTGTATTATTATTATCTTTGTTTCTTATGGCTTTGCAGAGCAGTAAAAATGTCAGGAAAGGGGGATTTAAATTGTTTACGGCTGATGCAGAGCTCAACTCGGAGAAGTCTTTTGTTGAAAATGTCCACCTGAATCTGGTGCAGTTTGAAGAAATGGCAGGAGTTTTAGACATGAAATGGTAAGTTTTGATCATGTTTCTACATGTAAATGCTAACTTGTCTTACAAGCTGCTGAAAACCAATGAAATGGAGAAAATCCAACAAAATCAATCATAAATCATATTCCATTAAGGAGATATTTAAGTTTAGTTTCACATCATTTTTGTAGAAATGGCTGAAATCAGACAAGTTGTGACATCACATCCTCAGATTCCTCAAAATCTGTATGGTTTTATCATATTTTTCCCTGCAAATTTGTAGCTCAAAAACAATTGGATATATCAGGAATGTAGTAAATTGAGTTGTCATGACAACCACTTACATAACCCGTGTATCTTATATGGTAATTACTGCAGGGTGTAGTAGTTCCATGAGCTAGCTTGTAGAAACAGAATATGTTTTTTTTAGAATATCATCCCTGGTTGAAACATGTAATTGCAACTTTCCTGATATAAGTGGACATAATGCACTTGTTAGGTGTATGACGCACCCCCACTACCAATTAAATGTGAGTCAGTGACGTATGAAACAATGACTCAATTGTGCATCAATGTACCAAATTGTCAGTCACCAGAGTGATTCTGGGATGAGTAAATTTACTTCAGATTAATTCACTTTGTTCAGAGGTGAGTGATTTTTGATAAGTCATTTCAAAAGAAATGTCAGTAACCTAAGTGACGTGAGGAATGCTTTAAAGTACATGTTTTGGTAACCCACCTTGGTGCAATGATTCACCTTGTCTGGGGTGTAGAGGTGAGTCACACAATTGACAAGTGCATAATGTTCCTAGTGGTTTGCAAAGAAGTTATTGTTAGAAGTACTAATGAATTACCTTTTGAAAACGACTGATTTACAACACTGCTGTGCTGGGTCATAATCCGAAGTCCCATGTTATTTTGTTGAGAAGGAAGAAAAGTTTAATATGGTTCTTTGCTACATAGGTGTCAGCACTCTCTAGGTGATCAGCCGTGCCTCGGAACTGTAGATGCCTTGGGGTTCCTGAAGCTTTATTTCATGTCTGAGGTAAGTTAGAAAATATTCATCTGTTTTTACATTCTAATTTCATGTAGAATGAATCAGTTTTATATCAGATAACATAAAAAAAAATGTGAAGTCCATACTCGAGCCATGAATGCCTACAGGTATAGGCCTGTGCTTATCTCCCGTTTTCCTGACGTAATCGGATGAGAACACATGACTTCCCCTGGATACCCCAGCAGTGCTGGTACTCATTTGTTTTCCTGACGTAAGCAGATGAGAACACAGGACTCCCCCTGGATAGCCCAGCAATGCTGGTACTCATTTGTTTTAGTGACGTAAGCAGATGAGAACACAGGACTCCCCCTGGATAGCCCAGCACTGCTGGTACTCATTTGTTTTAGTGACGGAAGCAGATGAGAACACAGGACTCCCCCTGGATAGCCCAGCACTGCTGGTACTCATTTGTTTTAGTGACGGAAGCAGATGAGAACACAGGACTCCCCCTGGATAGCCCAGCAATGCTGGTACTCATTTGTTTTAGTGACGTAAGCAGATGAGAACACAGGACTCCCCCTGGATAGCCCAGCAGTGCTGGTACTCATTTGTTTTAGTGACGTAAGCAGATGAGAACACAGGACTCCCCCTGGATAGGCCAGCAGTGCTGGTACTCATTTGTTTTAGTGACGTAAGCAGATGAGAACACAGGACTCCCCCTGGATAGGCCAGCAGTGCTGGTACTCATTTGTTTTAGTGACGTAAGCAGATGAGAACACAGGACTCCCCCTGGATAGGCCAGCAGTGCTGGTACTCATTTGTTTTAGTGACGTAAGCAGATGAGAACACAGGACTCCCCCTGGATAGCCCAGCAGTGCTGGTACTCATTTGTTTTCTTGACGTAAGCGGATAAGAACATATGATTCTCCCTGGATAGCCCAGCAGTGCTGGTACTCATTTGTTTTCTTGACGTAAGCGGATAAGAACATATGATTCTCCCTGGATAGCCCAGCAGTGCTGGTACTCATTTGTTTTCTTGACGTAAGCGGATAAGAACATATGATTCTCCTGGATAGCCCAGCAGTGCTGGTACTCATTTGTTTTCTTGACGTGGCGGATAAGAACATATGATTCTCCTGGATAGCCCAGCAGTGCTGGTACTCATTTGTTTTCTTGGCGTGGCGGATAAGAACATATGATTCTCCTGGATAGCCCAGCAGTGCTGGTACTCATTTGTTTTCTTGACGTAAGCGGATAAGAACATATGATTCTCCTGGATAGCCCAGCAGTGCTGGTACTCATTTGTTTTCTTGACGTGGCGGATAAGAACATATGATTCTCCTGGATAGCCCAGCAGTGCTGGTACTCATTTGTTTTTCTTGACGTAAGCGGATAAGAACATATGATTCCCCCTGGATAGCCCAGCAATGCTGGTACTCATTTGTTTTCTTGACGTAAGCGGATAAGAACATATGATTCCCCCTGGATAGCCCAGCAGTGCTGGTACTCATTTGTTTTCTTGACGTAAGCAGATGAGAACACAGGACTCCCCTGGATAGCCCAGCAGTGCTGGTACTCATTTGTTTTCTTGACGTAAGCGGATAAGAACATATGATTCCCCCTGGATAGCAATCCATGCAATTTATTTACCATGACTACAAGAACACTCTTTAAAAAGGGCTCTTGTGGCATTAAAACTATTTGAGATTTTTGATTCCAATGCTATTAGCATCAGGGACTTATCCGGTCCGCTTGATATCATGTAGGTAGGGCTTTATGTGATATTCTTAAAACAGTGATAAATGTGCAACTGTATATGCATGTTTTGCATCATACAAGTGTTGTCAACAGGTTTTATTTTATTGATGTGCATGGTGGGCATGGCATAGCTTATGAACATGTTATTTAGCATATTTCATGATATGCAATGCCAGTAAGTATAAAACTCGGAAATCAACCAACAGTGAAAGAATACATCAGAACCTGGTTTTCTGGTTGTGCCCTTTTGAATTGCCTAATTCACAATTTTTATGTTTTAAAAAATTTCCTATAAACTTTTTCTGTTTTCTGTTGATATTCTAGATCTATATCCATTTTTTTTTCTCTCGAAAATTATTCTTCTGATTTGATTTAGGACACTGATAAAAGGTTAATACAAGGAGCAGAAGCTCAACTAGGAAGTGAGGTCATTGCACTCAGCTTAGATTGGTCTTCAGGAAAAGAACCAAGGTAAGTCATATTTTCAATATATCATTTTCCAAATAATTTAGTATTTTCCAAATAATTTAGTATTTTCCAAATAATTTAGTATTTTCCAAATAATTTAGTATTTTTCAAATAATTTAGTATTTTCCAAATAATTTTGTATTTTCCCAGTAATTTTGTAAATGACTTTATCTAAATAAATTTTTGAAATAATTTTAAAATCCAAGATATAAGTGCCACTTAACCATGCCTGCCAAATCGTAAGATGATTTCATCAACATTTAGTTGCAAAAGATATTCTTCAGGTCATCGGTTGCTGAATAAAAGTCTAATTTGTGAAGAGAAACAGATCCATGACCTGCCTTCATACATTTTTGCATACTTAGCATTATTAAAGGTCCATGGACATCTACAATTGAAAAAGAGTTTTGAATTTTGGAAAAAATTTACTTGAATTTCTTTAAAAAAATCTTTTCGTTTCCAAGTTGGTGTTTATCAAAGTTTGAAGAAACGTGCATATCAAATCTGTGATATTTGATGAGGCGAGTTCATTAAAGTGTGTATATTATTCTCAAAATCTCATTTCTAATTTAAGTCACTGAAAATCATAAAATAGTATATTACTCTTTAGAGTTTAATAAGAGGTGTGGTTAAGACTAAAAAAACTGTTGCTCAGAATTTCCTGCACTCATTCAAAAAATTAAAAAACAATATGTGCATAAGCAAATCATATCAAGGTCACCCTGTCATACAGTCATTGAATCATTGCAAATTAGTATAAAATTAGCATTCAAATTCAGAAAAGGTGTAAAGTACCAGTCAAATTTTTAATTGGTTTTGATGATTTAGGTTTTTGCAACTATTTTGGATTTAATTTAGATTTTAAAGGAATATTTCCGTGAATTTTCATTTTTGGTTTCAATGCGATAGCATCAGGAACCTATGTGGTCATGATGGCATGTGTATGTATGTGTGTGTAATACGGCCAGCTCCTAATTGCGATATCTCAAGAACAATACATTGAATTCATGTCATATGTGGTACACAGAGAGCCCATGGTCCGTAGGTGTACCCTATTGTTTTTGATGGTATTGTCTTGCATATTAATTAGTAGGCGGGGCTTAATGTTGGAATTTGAAATGTTCATATTTTAACAACCACATGTCTGTTTTGTAGGTGAGCATGCGAAACATAATGCGATCCTATGTAATGGCGATTTCGTCCGTATGGCCATCCACAGTTTTTCCTGAGATTTCTTCAGAAATTTTAAAGTTTTTTGAGAATTCCTCAGAAAATGTTATTAAAGTTTCTTGAGAGTTCCTTAGAAAAAGTTAAAAGTTTCTTGAGAGTTCCCCAGAAAAAGTTAAAAGTTTCTTCAGATATGCTTATGGAAGGTTGGAATTTCCTTACAAAATGACAAAATGTTAGTTTTTTAGAGACACTTTAGACAAATTGAAGACTATTTTTCTTAAAAAGTCTACAAAACATTTGATATTTCCTTAGAAGATAATTGTAAAATGATATAATTTTCCATTATTCTTCAGAGATCCTCAAGTATCTCTCTCATAGCACTGGAGATTTAAAATCCTCAAAATTCTTTGAAATATTTGGGCACCAACGGTTGTATCATGCATGATTATTAAACTCTGCCTTTATTAATAATGATAATAATACATTTTTATATAGCGCATTATACCAAACGGTCTCAATGCACTTTACATAAACAAATATAAGATGAGGAAACCTTAAGATACAAACAGTAAGAGAACAAAAAAACCATGCCTAAAAAGATACAAGCAGGATAAAGTTACAAGGTTTAATGAGGGAAACTCATGAAAAGGTGTGTTTTCAATACACTCTTAAAAATATCTAAAGTAGGGGCATTTCTGATGTAGATTGGGAGAATGTTCCAGAGTTTGGGGGCTGTAAATTGAAAAGAACGTTCACCGTAAGTCTTGGTGTTAATTTTTGGCGGCTTTAAGGGAATAGCACTGTTAGATCTGAGTGAGCAAGTTGGTAATTGTAAGGTGAGTAAGTTGGACATTTGCATAAAGCTGCTACAGTATATGATCTGACCAGACTTTTTTTATTTAGTACGCTCAGTCAGGGAGTGTGACTGCATATGAACATAGGGAGGGATGCAAAGGGAAACATGGATGGGAGCCATGCGGGACATATGATAGAACATATACCATGTGGTATACACCAAGGGCAATATCAGGCATAGTTAATTGACTCCACCTTTTTTTCTTATTCAACAACTCATTTGCATATAAGTTATTATATGAACTCACACTTTTATACATAGTATGCTCAACCAGGGACTGTGATAGCTGGAATGAGACTTCTTATGGAGCCTATGGGATGTCATGTGGGACATGGGGTGGGATGCCATGTGGGACATGGGGTGGGATGCCATGTGGAACAGGGTGTAATGCCATGTTGGATATATGGTGGAATGCCATGTGGGACATAGGGTGGAATTCCATGGAATGGGATGTCATGTGGGACATGGGATGTCATGTGGGACATGGGATGTCATGTGTGTCATGTGGGACATGGGATGTCATGTGGGACATGGGGTGGGATGCCATATGGAACATGGGGATAGGATGCCAGGAGTAACACAGAGCGTGTTATAGGCTGGGATGCCATGTGCGACATAGCGTAGGAGGCTATGTGGGACATAGGGTAGAAGGCCATTGGGACATAGGATGTAATGCCATGTTGGACATAAAAGTAGGATTCCATTGGGACATTGGGAGGGATACCATGTGGAACATCTGGTGGGATCCAATGTGAGACAAGGTGGGGATATCATGTGGGACATTAGGTGGAAAGCCACTAATGCGGGACATATGGTGGGATGCCATGGAGGACATAGGGAGAGATGCCCTGTGGGACACAGGGAGAGATGCCATGTGGGACATAGGGAGGGATGTCATGTGATCATATGGTTGGGTTAATGTGGGACATGCATGTAGGATTGGGTCCATGTGGGACATAGAGTTGGATGCCATGTGGGTCATAGGGTGGGATGCCATGTGGGTCATAGGGTGGGATGCCATGTGGGTCATAGGGTGGGATGCCATGTGGGACATATGGTGGAATGCCATGTGAGACATGCTGTATGGTGGAAAGCCATGTGGGAGATATGGTGGAATGCCATGTGGGACAAGGCATGGCATAGGATGTCATGTGGGACATGAGGTGGGATGCCATGAGGGACATGGGATGCTATGTGGGACTTAATGAGAAATGCCATTTTTATAATTGGCCAGGTTATATGATATGGGTGTCAATTTGCATGGGCATGCGAACCATGAAGGTATTTACCGTGCTAGTTGCATATTTTGAATAATTATGATGTTAGCTGGTGTGTAATTTCATTAAAATGCATAGTGGGTGGGGCTTAATATGATTTTGCTGAAAAGAGCTTGTAAACACAATATCTCAAAACTATGAAGTGGATTCACGCCATGTGTGGTACACAGATAGCTCATGGTCTGAAGAAGTGCCTAATGTTTTGGTGGTGATGTCATGCCTTTTAATAAGTGGGTGGGGCTTAAACTGAAAATTTTGAATAAGTGATAAATGAGCAACTGTGTGTCTGTTTTGTGTCATATTGGGCATGATATTGTTGGTTATTGTGTACATGCATGTTATCAACAGATGTTATTAATATGCATAGTAGGTGTAGCTTAATGTGAAATTGCTAAATGATGTAAACACCATACTGTATCTTATGAACGATATATCAGATTTACGTATGTGGTACACAAATGGTCTGTACATATGTTCTAATGTTGTAGTAGTGATGTCATAAATATTAATGAGTATAGTTGGGGCTTTCTGACAAATTCTTGTAATAGGATAAATGAGCAACCGTTATTGCATCATACTTGCTATGATAATGTTAATTATTGTGCAAATGCCAATGTCAACATTTGCATTGATCTGCATGGTGGGTGTGGCTTATGAATAAATATCATGAACAAATTTTCATGATATGCAATGACATGGCAGTTCATACAAATTTTGCAAATCAATCAGCTTTTAAAAAAATATAGCATCGGAAACACAAAACCTTTTGGTTGTGGTTGTTTATATGATAGAGGACTATTAAAGAAACAAATTGCGTATACCCCATGTTGATATTTTATATCGTTTTGGAGTTATCACATTTTACAGATTTCATCAGTGTGACCTCTAGTATAAATTGTGATGTCATAAAGGCAGATCCAAGACAATTCTTAATGTATTTTTATAAAACAAAACAGTATTTTTTTTACTTAAGAGGGTAAGGTTCATGGGCAGATTGACAATTCATGTTTTATAAACTGAAAAGAGTATGTCATACCCATCTCAATAAAAGGCTCCCAGCAATTTGAAAGAGGTAATTAATTTTGTAAGAAATACACAAAACTTGTCTTGGATTTGCCTTTATGACATCACACTGTACAATGTGAGGTAAATTTTCAACACATTCACACAATCTTTGAAATGCAATAACTCCTAAACAGATTATAGTTATCAACATGAACATGGTTTTACACCAAATTATTTCTTTAATAGTCCTGTAACATATATTGCAAAAGTCCTGTAAAATATATTGCAAAAGTCCTGTAACACATATTTGCAAAATTGATAACTATTTCTTCAAAGCAATTTACCTAGTGATACATCCATTTTTGATGCTTTTAATGCAAGTGTGGTAGTAAGTTTGCTTTGTTCTCTTTACATGGAAATCTTGTCATTCTTCAGTCAAATTCCACAAAACAAATTTTCCCTAAAATTTTGGCCTGTTTTACTTTCTCCTCTAGTTCCAATCCTCAGATTGTTGCCAGTGATTCAGGTGGGTGCATATCACTATTTCAGGTTTCATCCTCATCATTGCAGCAACTTCAGCACTGGAAGGCACATGATTTTGAAGCATGGATTGGTGCATTTGATTACTGGCAACCCAACATCATACTCACAGGTACACATTAAAGCATACAGTCACTTTGAAGTAATGACAGTAATAGATTCATTCAGTTTTGAGAACTGAAATGTGTAAAATTCACAGTTCAGATCATACATGAACAAGTCTTTCAAGTTATGCTTCCAATATATTGTTTAGCTCTATATGACATGCTATTGCTGACTAAACTAAAAGTGATTATAACATACATATTTATGTACACAATATTTACAAGTGGACCTGGTATATGTGAAGTGACCAAGACTACGAGATATTACAGGTCTGGTTTCATAAGGTAGAGGGGTTTCAGAGGTGAGGAATTATGTAATGATGGATGGAGGGCAGATGGATAATATTGTGCTTGATGGATATTACATCTGGAAGAGATCTCGAAAGAACTAGAGAAAAATGACATTGAGGAAAAGAGAGACATACAACATCACTATCGGTCTATCAAAGTTTGCATTAACTTTAAACCTTACATGTGTGAACTCAATCTTCATATGAACCTGGTATATGTCAAGTGACCAAGACTGCGAGATATGATAGATCTGGTTTCATAAGGTAGAGGGGGTTCAGAGGTGAGCAATTATATAATGATGGATGGAGGGCAGATGGATAATATTGTGGTTGATGGATATTACAAAATAAAAAAAAAATATAAGAAAATACATCATATATTTTAAGATCTTGCAGTCCCCATTTATGCATCACAGGTATAGAATATAAGGAATCATCCAATTTTGATCCTAACTCACAACCAGACTTTCAAATGTTTTCATCAAATAAATGGTTTCTCTTCCCTGAACTTGTATTTTCTTCACAGTAGATAATAGCAAAATATTTTTGCTGCCCATATTATTTTAAGCAGTACTTGCTGCTACATTATATCCATAAACCTTAAAAATGCATAGACATGTAAAAATAGCTCAAGCTTAAAATTGGAAGAAAATATACTGTAAATCATGAAAATAGGAAAAAGTTCCTTCAAAATTGGTTGAAAATTGGGCACTTTACTGCATTTCACATCTTAAAGCTTTATTATAATAAATTATGCAATTGTTGTTCAACTTTTGTGACATCACAAAAAAAAAAAAAGATTATTTAGTTGAATACGACAAAAGTTTTGAATCTCCACCTTGAGACAAACTTCAGAAATTTAAAGATTTTGAGCCATTTTCTCTTTCATACATTACAAATTTTGTATACATTAAAAATTCTTCAAACTTTGACTACCAGTAACTTAGGTACTGCAAGTGCTCTTGATGTAACTACTAATCAAAATTTAAAAGCTTGCTCTTGTGATTATGAATTTCATCCTGTCCATTTACCAACCTAGCAAGAGGCACCTTCTTTATGTCCATGGACCACTTGATTTATTTGTAGGTGGAGATGACTGCAAACTCAAGTTCTGGGACACAAGAACACAGTGCAGTGCCCCAGTCAGTGTGAGCAAAAGGTAAAAGCACCTCTTTGGGATTTTGTTATACCATCTTGATATCATGAGCAATACTACTTCTTATCCTCATTCCTTTATTTCATTACCACAACCTCATCTTTGCTTGATGATTGTGAGGATCAACTGGGATGGGGTCAAAAAAAAAATTTTTGCTGCTGTTCCTTGGAATAGTACTTTCTCAAATAATATTGTTCCGGCTCAGCCACTTTGCCATCTTCTCATACTCCCAAGTCTGTCCTTACACTCAACCTCAAGTGGGATAACCCCACATCCCACCTCTTCCGCAAACTCTTTTCATTCCACCCCCCCTCCCCTTTGCAGGAAAAGTATGCTTTTCTTCTGGATACCCAGCCATGTTGGCATCTCTGGCAATGACATACCCAGCCATGTTGGCATCTCTGGCAATGACAGAGCTGATTCAGCTGCTAAGCTTGCTCTTAACCTTCCCCCCTCCCTTCCCCAAAACCCATTCTGAAATCAGACCGCTTATCGCTTTACTTGTTTGTGACTGCTGGCAAACCTCATCGGACTCCCAAATTGATAACAAACTCCACAACATCCAGCCCACCATTCCAACCAAACCCATCATCCACAACCTCTCCCGTATAGACAACGTCCATATTACCCACCTTAGAATAAGCCACACTCACTTCACCCACTCTCACCTCCTTACTGGCTCCCCCACCCCTGCAAATATTATTATTGCCCCTCAACGTCCACCATGCCTTCCTTGCCTGCCCCCAGCACAACCTCCCTAGCTTCCTTCACAACTCCATAGCCGAGCTCTTCTGGATTAACTCCCCAATTGAAATAATCTCCTTCCTTACCATAACCTCTCTCTACAACCATATTTTGTCCTGCTTCTCCATCCCCCTACCCGCTTTTACCTTTTCCCTTTTTTTTACACCCCTGCACTTCCTCTTTTCATCCCAGCTTCCTGGCTGTTAGCCCCCTCCTCCTATCAGACCTCCTATTATCTGTTTTACTTACCTCTGAAATGATCTAACCTCTCAGGCACAATTTGACCCTTGTTGTTACGGTGCCGTTAAGCCTCCATAAAACAAACAAACGAATAGTGGCAATTAAAGGACTTGTTCTGTGATGAAAAAAGTTGAATGATAGATCTGACGACTGAATGAAATTTTTAATGAAGTGTCTTGCGGATGAATAGCAAAAATACAATGAATAGAGTGGACACATAATAAACTTATAATAACTGCAAATTAATCTGTACTGAATTTTCAAAGTTGAATAATAGATCTAATGACTGAATGGAATTTTTAATGAAGTGTCTTGCAAATGAATAGCAAAAAAGCAATGTCTTCACTTGAATAGAGTGGACACATAATGTGACTTATGGTAATCTGCAAGTTAATTTGTACTAAGTTGAATAATAGATCTGACAACTGAATGGAATTTATAAATGAAGTGTCTTGCGAATGAATAGCAAAAAAATTTTGCTTGAATAGAGTGGACACATAATAGACTTATGATAATCGGCAAGTTAATCTGTACTGAATTTTCATTCTTATTTGGTAGAAAGATCAGCTCTATCTGGTTTATAAAGGGAAAAAGTTGAGCATGTTTCTATTGGAAGTGCCAGATTTAAGTTAAGGCTGGGGAGATGGGGGCTGTAGTGCAATGGAGAGAGTGGAGATTATAGTGAAGGTTGGAATGATGAGTTGGTTAAGAGTATATTTGGTAGATGAGTGGATGGCAAAAGGTGGATTGGGGTAGTAGGTGAATGGATGATGGTAGGTGAATGGGGAATGTTAGGTAAATTGGGGATTAGTTGAATGGGGAATGGTACAGTGAATAGGGCATGATGGGGAATAGAGGATGGCGGATGAATGGAGAATTGTAGGTGAGCGGGGGATGGTAGGTGTATGGGGATGGTAGGTGTATGGGGATGGTAGGTGAAGGGGGATGGTAGGTGAAAGAAACATGTTGAGTTGATAGAAGTGAGGGAGTGGGAGTGAGAGGAAAGAATGTTGGGGGGAAGATGGCAGAATGATTTGTAGATGTAGGAATTAGGGTGAATGTGGGGTGGCATGGAGGACGGGATGGGCTGAAATGTGGGACAGGGTGGGATGGCATGTCGGTCGGGGTGGCGTGTGGGATGGTACCATGAAATGTGGGACAGGATGTCGTGGCATATAGGACAGGTGGGATAGCATGTGGGACAGGGTGGCGTGGCATGTGAAACAAGGTAGTGTCATGGCATTTATGACAAGCTGGGATGGCATGTGGGACAAGGTTTGATGGCATGGGGGACAGTGTAATGATATGTGAGACAGTATGGCATGTCGTGTGTATTTCCGGTGAGATGGCATATGTGACAGGGTGGGATAGCATGTGGGATTGGATGGAATGGCCTATAGGATATGGTGGGGTGGTACATGCAAGGATGGGATGTGGGACAGGGTAGGAGGGTACATGGAGAGGTGGGATGTGGGACAAGGTGGCATGGTATATGGGACAGGGAGGGATGGCATGTGAGACAGGGTGGCATGGTATTTGGGACAGGGTGGCATGGTATATGGGACAGGGTGGCATGGGACAGGGTGGCATGGGACAGGGTGGCATGGGACAGGGTGGCATGGGACAGGGTGGCATGGGACAGGGTGGCATGGGACAGGGTGGCATGGGACAGGGTGGCATGGGACTGGGTGGCATGGGACTGGGTGGCATGGGACTGGGTGGCAAGGCATAATATGGTGGGATGTCATCTTCATTGCAGGTGTGATGGCATACAGGTCAAGTTGTGGAATGGTATCTGGATTTCATGTATGATTTCCTGTAGGGAGGGAAGAAGTAGCATGGTATGATATGTGGAACAGAGGGTGAGATGGCAGGTGTGACAGAGGCTGGAAAGCATGTAATTAGTGGTGAGGGGTTGTGTATTGTTTGCAATGTCTGGTTTATTGTTTCAATAATTTAATGGTACTTTCTTTTTACCTGATTTGCAGACATTCGATGGGGGTATGCAGTCTCCACAGCAACAAGCACAAGGAAAACATCATGGCTTCTGGAAGGTGCCTTATTAATTTTAGTTTATTATTATTTATTCTTTGCACTGCCTGAAGGTCATTATCCGCTTGATATTCCTTAGAGTTTGAACGCCTTTCAGAATCTTGGTTAAAGGAGCTGGCGGCCAAAAAGTGAGGGCGTATTTACATTGAGTCTCACACTAAATCAAATACCTTTGTGGTACGGAATATTACAAACATTACTAGACTTTGAGGTAGGTTCCAGCTTTAATCTGTGAATAGTTCCATCCATTGTGTGGTGTGTACTGGAGTATGGCAATAGTTTTATGAACTAGTAGGTATAGAAAAGGCCTCGGAGAAAGCAAAAACCATTGAAAAAATTCCATCAACATTGCTTTAAAATTATCCAGTTTAAAGCTTCTTAATTTCTAGATTTCATAACCATGCATGACTGGTAGTCTTCTATGTTTTCTTAATCTAATTTTGTATTTTAGTGTACGCCATTGTCATTTGCATGAAGCATGGTAATTGGTTGGCTTTGCAGGGTAAATCTGCGACATCGTCAAATTAGTCAACATGCACATGCGGTGATCGGGAATGGTCACACTTGACTATTCTAAGTTGATACATAGCCTCTGCCGAGTTTTATTTCCTAGTGCTCCACTTACCTAGCATAACCTTTGCTTGTAGTATGTAATTCTTTATTATCGTTAATAGATAGTTGCAAACGCATATTCCTCTCTAACATGGTTTTTCTGGTGTGATTCACTTTGTAGTTGCTTGTATCTTGACGTGTTTGTGTGTATGATTTTTGCTCGAATTATTTCGAATATGTCCTTCTTTGGTTCTCTCTGAGCAGGCGTTACATTACTACAATCATTACTGTATATAAGAGAATCTCAGTTTTTACTGAGATCCAGGAACTAAGAGAAACACAAAAGATTTTAAGCTCTCTTTACAAATTGTACATTTATGAACACCAAGGAGCTGCCACTGCACACTTACTCAATCACCCATTGCATGAATTATGTGTGTTCTGTTTGAAAACTGTAAAGGTTATTTTGAGCAACGATTGTTCTTCGTGATAGGTACTTTAACAAGAAAACACATTTGATTCTGGCACATTTGACTCTGACTGTTGCGGTGCTGTTAAACATCAACAAACCTTAACAAGAAAATATTCTACCATAATAACTGTATGAGTGTTGATGCCCTCATGTTTTAATGTTAAGTTTTAGTCCTGATTGCAAAATTTGTCATGCCTTGTTTGACTACTTGTAAAGTCTGTGCCCATTCTCACACATGATCATGATTATAATGAAGTTGTTGTGGTTTATCTTGAGCATGCACAAGGTGGTTTCATCATAAACGGATGCTCTGCACCTAATGCTTCAATAGAGTTGATGTCAATCCTTCATCATAAAAACGTGCAGATATGTGGATATTCAACATGGTGGCAGACATCTTGTAGGACAAAGGTTTTAATGTGCTGCGTGACTTTGTGTACATGATATTAAGGGAAGTCCGTACCTAGAAGATGGCACAATCCAAATACTTACACACCTGCCTCATCACTTTACTTATCTTTATCCCTTTTCGATGTGTATTTATATTCTTATTCTTTACTGCACCCACTGTAGTATGCACTGTTGTACGGGGGCCTCATGTTAGATTATCCAAGTGCTAAACTGAGTTAACCCATGTGACTGTTTAAATAAATAGAATAGAAGATACAAATTCTCAAAGTTGACTCTCTTGAAGCGTTAGGTGAAGAACTTCCTTTTGCGCATTTATACTCCTTGGTTTTATACATTACTTTTCAATCTAGTGTGATGACAAAGCATTATATGATATAATCTGTTTGTATGAACTTGGAATCTGCAGCTATGATGAAAACATTCTCATCTGGGATACCAGGCAGATGCGGCAGCCCATCTCAGAGACGTCCGTTGGTGGCGGTGTGTGGAGACTGAAGTGGCACCCTGCCCACGGAGACCTTCTTTTAGCTGCCTGTATGCACAATGGCTTTCATGTCTTGGATACAGCAGTCCTTTCAGGTATGTTTGTAAAGAAGATATTTTAACTCGGGAGGGGTGGGGGCAGGATTTGGGGATGGGATGAACAGCTGACAAAGAGGAAAATGCATTCCCTCATCAGACAGATTTGCTTGAACTGTAAATTTTATTTATCAACTTAGAAAAATTACCTTAAAGAGATTTGGCAAGAACAATGTATACAAAACACCTTAGAATAATGGTAGAAGCAAAGAAAAAAACTAAAAATTCAATTGGTTAATAATTAACCATGTTACAGCTTATTTCAAAATATTTTTCAAAGTTGACAAAGTCTGTTTTTTTCTTCTTCAAATTAATTGTTTTTTAGTACCTCTGAAACAGTATTTTGAATGAAGTTTATGTTGGAGAACTTGATCATAACACTGATCAACATATAAGAAATTAATGTGTGTTGAAGGTCAGAATATATATAGTTTTATATATATATATATATATATTATATTCATATGTGTTTTAAGCTTTTATTTTAATTCCTTTGCAGGGCATTCAGAGCTGTCCACTGTAGTTTCGTATGACAAACATGAGTCCCTTGCTTACGGAGCAGACTGGTGCAGACTCCAAAGTACCCATGGTTCTTATAAAAAGAGGCAAGTTCACTGTCCCGAGGAGGATGAAGAGAGGTTGCAAAGAGATGAAGATTCACAAGGCGCCATCTTGCAGGGAGATATTGTCTCAACGTGTTCATTTTACGATCACTCATTAAGGACTTGGAGTATCAAAGGTACGTGATACAGGTATAAGCAGTTGATGAAAAGAAGTACTTTGACCGACTGAATAGGAAAGAAAAAGCAGCTAAACTGATCGAAGTTTGAAAAACACCGAGGCCAAGATGGATGATGATGATCCAAGATCAGAAGCAGCAGGTGCTCTAAGCATAAGATTATAGAGGGGGAATTTATTACAACATCACCCACATATACATATATGTGAGATATTGTAGTCACTTTGCTGTCAAGGCAAAGAACTGCCTGTACCTCTTACACTACATGGCCACCCCCTTGATATTAGGGGGGTGGGGGTGGCAACCAGGGGGTCTCATATGATGACCTCATTAGGGGTTAGGGGTTATAAGCTTTTGGAACGGGACAAAATTGTATGATTTTTGCATGTGTGTGTGTGTGCATATGCAACAATTTTGTATAGCTTATAACTCAAAAACTGTAATACACACATGAACCAAAGTTGGTGGAAGGGTACTCCTGGCCCGGAACTTTTATCTCCAAGGTTTTGGGTTACAAAGGTCACTGGTCATACTGGACAAGTTTTTGGTGATATTCTTTTGAAGGAATTGCATAGGTGGGTAGGGTTCAACATTCTTAAAAAACTTGTAAAGAATTGAAGGTCAAATAAGTGCTTTTAATGCAAAATTTGTAAGATTCTTAAAACTCAAAGTACAAGACCTATACCAGCCCAATCTTGCACCATGACACCTTGGCACATGAATTTGTGTCCCATATAGACTCTGGGGTCAAAGCTTACAGAGCAATTGACCTTTTCCACCATTTCCCCCTGTAGTTATGGAATGGTACGTGTGTCTTGAGCATGAATGGTGTCATACATTAGGGTACTATAAATGTTGAAAAAATTCAGAAGTTATTTCAGTAAAAAGGGTCAGAGGTCCATTATGTGATTTTAGGGGTAATTTTGTACTAAGTTGTACATTTTTGTGGCACTTTAAACTAAAAAGGTGCAAGACCTATACCATCCCTATGTTGTACCATGATACCTTGGTACCTGAATTTGTGTCCTGTAGATTCTGAGGCCAAAAGGTTACAGAGCTATTGACAATTTCACCATTTCCCCAGGTATAGTTATGGAATGGTATGTGTGACATGAGCTTGAATGGTGTCATACAGTAGGGTGTGATAAATGTGATAAATTTCAAAAGTTATTATAGTGATAAGGGTCAGAGGTCAAATATGTGATTTTAGGGGGTAATATGTACTAACTTGTACATTTTTGCCGAATTTTAAACTAAAAAAGTCAAATTAGTGCTTTTTATGCAAAATTTGGAAGATTCTTTAAATCAAAGTACAAGACATATACCAACCCTATGTTGTACCATGACACCTTGGTTCATGAATTTGTGTCATGAAGACTGGGGTCAAAAGGTTGAAGGTCAAAGGTCAGAGCTATTGACCCTATTTTCACCATTATTCCCTATAGTGATTGAATGGTAAGTGTAATGTGAGCATGATTTGTGTCATACAGTAGGGTATGATAAATATTAAAAAATTTAGAAGTTATTTTAGTGATAAGGGTCAGAGGTCAAATATGTGATTTTAGGGGGTAATTATGTACTAATTTGTACATTTTTAATTCAAAAAGTACAAAATCTATGCCAACCCTATGTTGCACCATGATACCTTGGTACATGAATTTGTGTCCCCATAGACTGGGGTCCTCTCGCACCCTGTCCGTAGGAAACATTCTTCTCTTCTGGATACCCAGCCATGTTGGCATCCCTGGCAATGACAGGGCTGATGCAGCTGGTAAGCTTGCCCTCACCCTTCCCCTTACCCCTTTTCCCCAAAACCCTTTCAGACATCAAACCGCTTATCACTTCCCTTCTTCGTGTCCGCTGGCAAACCTCATGAGACTCCCAAATTGGTAACAAACTCCACGTCATCCAGCCCACCATTCTGATCAAATCCACTACTCACAACCTCTTCCGTGTCGACAACGTCCACATTACCCGCCTTAGAATAGGTCACACCCAACTTACTCACTCTTACCTCCTTACTGACTCCCCCCCCCTTTGCAACAATTGCCATTGCACCCTTACAGTCCATCACGTACAACCTTCCCAGAGCTTCCCTCGTTGCCCACAACTCAGTAGCCGAGCTCTTCCAAAAAAAAACCTCCAGACAAAATTATCTCCTTCCTTCATCATGCTTCCCTCTAAACCATATTCAGTTCTCCTTCCCCACCCCTTCTCTCTGAACATTATTTTTCCACCCATACACCTCTCTCGATCCCAGCTTTCTGGCTTTTAGTTCTCGTGTTTCTCTCAATCTCCCCCTGTTTACTCTCCTTCCTACCTCTGGAATGATCTAACCTCCCAGGCACAATTTTACCTTTGCTGTTGTGGTGCCGTTAAACTCTCATCAAACAAACAAACAAACTGGGGTCAAAAGGTCTTGCCTAAAGAAAGATAGCCAAGCCTGTCTTAACATCTGCTTGTACTTGAGCTCGCATGGGCAATGCAATTCATCAAAAGTAACAAAGCTATAGTGACCCTGAAAGCTATTTCTCCCACTATGCTGTATGCTGAAGGTGATGAGATCAGCAACTCTGTGGATTGCTTTCTTGTTTATTTAAGTGGGTGCTCTTTGAACAAATATTGGTGTATGAGAAACAGGATTTGTACACAGATGACCAAATAACAATTAGTGAACATATGACTGGGTCACATGATAAGATATTTGATATGATAAATTTGTGTATTTACTTCTAGTTATACCTTACCTTCCATGCTATAAATATGCAATCAGATCGCAACCGAGGATAGAAAGGAAGGAAGGGAGTTCAGGTCGAAGCACAATTTTCTAAAGGCTGGTCCTAAAACTCGCACTAGTCTTATCCTGCTTAAAGGACAAAACAACTCCTCTTAAGGACAAAAACCTCTGAATAGGAACTATTAAAAATAGTAACCCACTGCTAGTTATAACAAGAGAACAGGAAGCACCCTGTTAGGAATAACTGAGGCTAGATATCTACAGGAACAAAGTTTAGTCACTTGTAAAAGCATGCAAGCGAAACCGTTAGTGTACAGAGTCAAACTGTAAACAACGCCCAATACGTCATGATGAAAACTTATAAGGTTCGTCAGAGGACCGGGGCGGTTTGGAAAAGCATGAAGGAAGCAAATGGTCCGTAAAGTAAGACTAAACAGAAGCTGCCAGAACCGCGGCAGAACCGTGTTAGTAAAACATAAACGAAATAAAAGTTAAGATAGGCAAAATTACGTTAGTAAAGCAACGAAAGAACAATTGCCAAAACAATGGCAAAGTTTCGTTGGTAGGAATAAATAAAATAAAAAAAGCCTGAACAATGGCAAACAATTTTCGTTAGTATAAAGAAACAAATTAAACGTGCCAGAACAGCGGCCGAAATCCGTTAGTGAACAACTAAGACGTTAAGAAAATTAACGGAATAACTTTAACTGAACGAGAGAACGTGAATAATTGAAAACAAGAATATTCACTTCAAGAAAGGGGTGGTCCTCTTCTTGAAAGAACGGCCCTTGCAACTCTGCCTTGATAGTCTGGTATATCTTTCAGATATGCGGAGATGAATGGGCTGGTGTTTTCCATACCGCAGCACGAAGAATCTCGTTGAGGGAAACCCTACTAAAAAGCGCAATTGATGTAGCTATGCCTCATACCTCATGTGCCTTAACTGATTGTTCTGTGCATAATGCGGATTTATTGTACATGATTGCCTGAACAATCCAACGTGGAATCGTACCCGTGGTAGGAACAAGAGCCCAGCGTACTGCCTCTAGTTCCAACAGATTGATGTGCTGACTGCATGAAGTGTTTTTCCAAAATTCCTCGACTTGGGTCCACACTAAATGCGCTCCCCACCTCATCAAGACGCATCGGTCACCACTGACACTGAAGGTCTGACTGGTGGAAAAATCGCTTCCTGTGACAGGTGAGAGTGGACGCACCACCACTAAATGTGGGAGACCACCGCCTGTGTACGGGGGATGAGGACACTGAGGTTCCTCCTGGATGGGACGAAATGATCCAGTAGATTAAATTGTAGATCCCGCATGTAAAACCTGCACTTGAGAACTACATCTACTAGGCTGGCTAGGTATCCTAGGAATACCAGCCATGCTCTCGCCGGCGATGCAGGTTGCGAGAGGATGCCGCTCCTGCCCTCACTGCTTGGATCCGCTAATCCGTCGGTTGTATACGACCTTGTGTAAAATTCAGGACTGCTCCCAGAAAGGTGCGAGTCTGAGAAGGAACCAGATTGGACTTGGCAAGGTTGATCACCCACTCTAAGTCCTAAGCCACTCTTATGACTACGTTCGTGTGTTCTGCGACGGTGGCTGCATCTACTGCGGCAATCAGCCAGTCGTCTATGTACATAAAGATTCTGATGCCTTGCTTTCGCAGGAAGGCCGCTAGAACTCTCATTATCCCGGTGAAGACCCTGGGGGCAGTCAATAGCCCGAAGGGTAACGCCCTGAATGTGTACGTAACTCCCTCGAATTGGAACGACAGAAAACGCCTGTGTTCCTCGGCCCCTCGTCAACCTAATCCTGGGGGAAAAAATGCAACTTGCCCCAGGGAATCCGAATGTTCTTATCTTCTTCCCATTTCTAGAAAGTTTGTTTCACCAGCAGCACAACAGTGATAAGCCTTCTTAGGCATGGAAATAAGTCAACCTATTGTGTTGTCATTTGCCCATTAAAATGATTTCCTCCAACTGTGAAGGACAGCTACTTTATCTTAAACATTTGGAAACGAGCAATGATGTTGTCATACAGCTTTTTTGCCAGGTCTCGTTTTTTTTTTTAATCCACACTCCTTTTTTATAGCTGCAGCTCAAAAGTTTCCTCAACATTTTTCCGTTTGCTGACCGCGTTACAAGGCTCTGTTTGACGTTTATTCTTTCTGCAGAATCTACATAAAATCTGCCAACCAGCACATTTCCCACACAATAAGCGTAAAACTACTTTTGTCAAATATCGCATTGGACCATCAACCTCCCATCATCAGGTCCACAACAATAGATATTAATTGAAAATGATCTACAACTTTGTGATTCCTTGCGTCTATTCACCTCAATCAATCTCATGTTTCCAGTAGAGAGGCATGTAACTAATTCATCAAACATCACTGACTTATGGAAGCTTGATTCTACTGATGGCACAAAGCAACGAAAAGCACCACACAAAGTTCCACCCATTTGCTGTGTAACAGTCATTACTACATAATCTATTTTCTTATTATCAAAGAAAGGAAGAGATGCTACTAATTTGTTCAAAGCTATTAAACTCCTGTATCTTCACATAATGGATTACCAAAAGCTTTTGAGCAGCCTCCATAATACTATCAGTCAAGCACTGCCTCTGTTGCAAGTTCACGTTTTGTCAATTTTAAAGATGGGATCCACAGATTAACACATTTTACCCGTCTGCACTGAAGTAAGATCACAAATTAATAACAATGTTCTGATAGTAAATCACAATAAGTTTGCATGTAAGTCTATCAAAAATTGAAATGAAAACAAAATAAAGTACATGCAGTTTTATGACTTCTAAGGTAACAACATCCGAGACAACAACACTGATCATACCTCCAATAGTGTGCAGCTGTGGCTTTATACAATTGTATCTGTTTGTATTGGAATACAGCTGTGTTTTTCAAGTAATCTTGGGGAGTAAATGGAATGTCCCTCCTAGGTACATGATTCACATGTGATGGGGATGGATATAGCAAAACAATAATTCAAAATGTCTCTTATAGCGGCTAAATAAATGAGCTCATCCGGCACTTTAAAAATGAATTGTAAAATTCTCTTAACTGCATTATGTCCATGCTTCAAACTAAGCCAAGAATATATAACATCAGTTTCCAACTTTTAACACAGTTTATATCACTTCTAATAAAGCTATGAAGTTTGGCAATTACTTGATTACATTCCTCTTCCTCACGAAGTTCATCTCTCGCCTCTTGATCTTGAACATTTGGAAAGAGGTTATGAAATGCATTTCTGATGATGCTGTCATACAGCTTTTCTGCTAGGTCTCGTTTTTCTGTAGAAACTCAACACTTTTTTTTCATAGCTGCAGCTCCTTAACATTTCCTCAACTTTTCTTCTTATGCTGACCACATTGCAACCAGGCTTGTGCCTGATTGATGTTTTTTGCGAAACCTACACAAAAACCTGCCAACTGGCACATTTCCCACACAATCAGCATGAACTAACTACCTTTAGCAAGGATCACATTGGACCATCAACCTTCCATTATCAGGACCACGACATGTACAATAAATATTCATTGAAAAGTTTCCTTAACTTCGCAATTAACCTCAATCAATCTCAGCACAGACTCCATCAAACATCACTGACTTAGAATTTATGAAAGCTGGATCTTGCTGATGGCACAAAGCAGTTGCAAACGCCAAGGCAAATGCATTACATGAAGTTCCACCAATTTGCTGTGTAACAGCCATTACTACATAATCTACTTTCTTATCATCAGAGAAAAGAAGAGATGCTATTATTTTGTTAAAGCTAGAGTATACTGTAGCCATATGAGCTTGTCATAAATCTTCACCTGCGATTGTTTACATCCAATAGTTGATACTGTGATCCAATGATTGCTAAAATGTATTATTTGAATAAATTCAACTGCTTCAATATCAAAGCCGCATGGTGCCTGACTTTTACCCGGGGCTGAAGTCCACCAATGAATGTTATTTCCTTCACCAAAAGCTTTTGACCAGCCTCCACAATACTATCAGTCAAGCACTGCCCCTGTTGCAAGTTCACGTTTTGTCAATTTCAAAGATGGGATCCACAAATTATCACATTTTACCCTTCTGCCCTGAAGTAAGATCCACAAATTAATAACACTGTTCTGACAGTAGTAAATCACAATAAGTTTGCATGTAAGTTTATCAAAAATCGAAATCAAAACAAAATAAAGTACATGCAGTTTTATGACTTCTAAGGTAACAACATCTGAGACAACAACACTGATCATACCTCCAATAGTGTGCAGCTGTGGCTTTAAACAACTGTATCTGTTTGTATTGGGATACAGCTGTGTTTTTTTAAGTAATGGGGAGTAAATGGAATGTCCCTCCTAGGTACATGATTCACATGGGATGGGGATGGATATAGCAAAACAATAATTCAAAATGTCTCTTATAGCAGCTAAGTAAATGAGCTTATCTGGCACTCCAAAAATGAATTGTAAAATTCTCTTACCTGCATTATGTCCATGCTTCAAACTAAGCCAAGAATATATAACATCAGTTTCCAACTTTTAACACAGTTTATCTCAATTTCCTTATTAAAGCTATGAAGTTTGGCAATTACTTGATTACATTCCTCTTCCTCACGAAGTTCATCTCTGCCTCTTGATCTTGAACATTTGGAAAGAGGTTATCAAATGCATTTCTGATGATGCTGTCATACAGCTTTTCTGCTAGGTCTCGTTTTTCTGTAGAAACTCAACACTTTTTTTTATAGCTGCAGCTCCTTAAACGTTTCCTCAACTTTTCTCCTTTTGCTGACCACATTGCAACCAGGCTTTTGCCTGACTGTTATGTTTTCTGCGAAACCTGCCATTTGGCACATTTCCCACACAATCAGCATGAACTAACTACCTTTAGCAAGGATCACATTGGACCATCAACCTTCCATTATCAGGACCACGACATGTACAATAAATATTCATTGAAAAGTTTCCTTAACTTTGCAATTAACCCCAATCAATCTCAGCACAGACTCCATCAAACATCACTGACTTAGAATTTATGAAAGCTGGATCTTGCTGATGGCACAAAGCAGTTGCAAACGCCAAGGCAAATGCATTACATGAAGTTCCACCAATTTGCTGTGTAACAGCCATTACTACATAATCTACTTTCTTATCATCAGAGAAAAGAAGAGATGCTATTATTTTGTTAAAGCTAGAGTAAACTGTAGCCATATGAGCTTGTCATAAATCTTCACCTGCGATTGTTTACATCCAATTGTTGATCAACTGCTTTATTAATATCAAAGCCACATGGTACCTGACTTTTACCTGTGGCTGAAGTCCACCAATGAATGTTAATTCCTTCACCAAAAGCTTTTGACCAGCCTCCATAATACTATCAGTCAAGCACTGCCTCTGTTGCAAGCTCACGTTTTGTCAATTTCAAAGATGGGATCCACAGATTAGCACATTTTACCTGTCTGCACTGAAGTAAGATCACAAATTAATAACACTGTTCTGATAGTAAAGCACTATAAGTTTGCATGTAAGTATATTAAAAATAGAAATGAAAACAATAAAGTACATGCAGTTTTATGACTTCTAAGGTAACAACATCCGAGACGACAACACTGATCATACCTCCAATAGTGTGCAGCTGTGGCTTTAAACAACCGTATCTGTTTGTATTGGGATACAGCTGTGTTTTTTAAGTAATCTTGGGGAGTATATGGAATGTGCTTCAAACTAAGCCAAGAATATATTACATCAGTTTCCAACTTTTAACACAGTTTATCTCAATTCCCTTATTAAAGCTATGAAGTTTGGCAATCACTTGATTACATTCCTCTTCCTCACAAAGGTCATCTATCGCCTCGTTGAAAACAATTTTCTTCCTTTTTGATGTTTTAACCTGTATAAGTAGAAAGGTTAGTGACATTAATTGATATCAGAATAATCAATAATAGTCGATTAAAATAATCACAATAATAATAGTAACGTTAGTCCTCATGAAAATAAAAATACAGGAAGACTTACAGTAACATGTCAGACCAACTTACTTTCAGGCTAGACCTAATTAGAATTTAATTAAAAGAAGGCATAACATTTAGGCCTATCGTTAACATTACTTAGATTGACATCACTCAATTCTTAGATGTACATACAGTGATCTCAATGAACAAACTTCCAGAATTACGATTGGGTAATTTTGGAGCAACGGCATAAAACCAGGCATGAATGGAACAGGTTTGCTTAATTTATACATTTTGTTCCAATCTCTTTGACCAATTAGAAGGTATATGATGTCATCTGAGTTGGTGGCGCTCTTTTTAAGAAAAAAAAACAACACAACCAACAGAACAAATACAAGCGATAAGAACAAACATGGACAACAAACGATAAGAACAAATCTGGACGATGAAATGTCACATAAACAAAATGATCAGAATGTTTTAATCCAATTGACACAACAGAACAAATAAGGGACAACAAACGATAGCAAATATGGACGTTACGAATGATAAGAACAATTATGGATGATACAATGTTACACAACAAACGATAAGAACAAACATGGACGTTACAAACAATAAGAATGCCTTGAATCAATTTTCTCTTTGTTATACCTGTGGTGGCTCTTAAAAGAGCTTTTGGGTTCTTAGGGTTCTGTCACGCCAGCACTGGACAGAGCGGGCACTCACACAGCACTGTGACGGTTTGGGTTCCCGCTGATCATCCTGTCTCTACCACCTCCTCTTCTGTCTTTGCTTTTGTCTTCCATCTTTGGAGGTCACAAGCCACTCCTCATTGGCCGCCGCCATTACTCTTAATTACTCGCCATTGGTCAAGGCGAGTTCTTCGTCCTCACCCACTTGCCATTGGTCAAGACGAGTTCTTCGTCCTCCGCCACTTCCCTTTCTGTGGTCTTGACTTTGAACGCGGCTCATCGTCTTGGTCCCTGATGAGTCCTCTGTTGCCGATGAATCATCGTCAAACTCCCATGGCTCTTCGTGGCGTTGCCAAGCTTCTCTGTCCTTAAAGTACTTTTTCAATTGAGAGATAATTGTAAAGTGTCAACATGTTTGTTGTAGCAATGGAAAATATTTGATGGAAAATATTCCATCGAATGATGGAAAATTACCAAAGCTGGTACTTTATTCTGTCTACGTCCATACGCAAACAATACTCACCTTGCTGTAATTGGTTCTTAACCCAGACAGACACTCGTCTAGTTTGGTACGTGCCCCTGATTGGCTCGCATAACACCTGGCTGTCGTTGACAGAGTTATCGTGTCGTTGACCTTGGGATGTTGCTCTGGATGGTAGCCTCTACGGTAACCTGGAACTCTTTTAAATGTCTTAATTAAAGTTTCTCTTTCTTGAATATTTATAAGAGTCTCGCTAGGGTAAAAGCACTTGCCCCAACCATTGCAGGGTGCTGTAGGAGTCCTGCCACGGTGTCGTACTCCTTCCGGCGTCATTTGTTTTTTAAACTTAAGTCGTAGATGATGTTGCGGTTTTTATCTATTCGATGATGTCAAATTTGGCGTAGATGAGATGGTTGGTGGTGGAAGCCAATGCCTCTGCAAATTTGAAATCCACTCGAAGATTTCTTTGTTTGTTGACTTTGTAGTGATGTCCGTGGGATCCGTCAGGCATTAGGTCGAAAGCGAACAATGTGTAAGCGTCCAGAAAATTCGTCGGAGTGATGTCCATGCCCCCATCGCTGTTCAAATGACCTGTGGCCGAAAACAGTTAAAGGTAAATGCGCAGAGCTCGATGTGATTCAAAGTTGGGGGTGAGCGGAGTGGAAGGATACTGCTTCCCATCAACATGAAACATGAGATAATTCAATCCAAAAGATTGGAAATGAAACGGTGGCTGCTGAAAGAGGCCATGTCCACCAGGCAAACCACGATCCTCATTGGTAGCTCGCCCAGAAATACATTGTCTTGTTGTAAATCTTGGGTTCCGGCCGGTATGGTGATATTTTGGATGATGGTGCATCGGATCTTGTACTTGGCCAGTTCTCTGTTGAGGGTGACGAGGTTGTTGAGCACGTGGGTGTCACTGCACATCAAGAATGTAGCACGTAGAGAATGGCGTCTAAGATAATCACACGTTGGCAAGTTGGCAGCTGCAGCTTTCAACGTCAAACAAAAAGCAAAATACACTTAGTTTCTCAGAGACAGCATCTGGAATCTCAGAGTTTTATTTTTTATTTTGCCTTTCTGGACACTCCACTTAGAGCTACTTGCTTTACTATAGGCCTATTGTTATTGCCACCCAGCATGCTATATGCATTAAAGGGGCCTATCGTTACTACCACCCTGCATGTTATATGCATTATAAGACTGATAATAATTTGGAGGCACAGATTACTGTAGGAATTTCTGCCATTCCAAAAGAAAATTTCTGGGAGTTAACATTTTTTCTGAGAATTATTTAACATATGCATGTATAGTAACACGAAAAAAGTGAATTTGGATCAATTTGATCAAATAACTTGAAGAATCTATTTTGCAAATAACTACACCATGTGTGTTGTTGCGAATGAACTGACTACGCATGCACAAGTTAGATCTCACATTATCTCGAAGGTATTACGAGATAAAATAACATGTTTTATGATGATGTGTCCAAGTGTGTTGGTGAAAGTGTGTTGAACTTTTGTTGAATATTAAATGTTATAAGATTTCAATGGAGTATTTGCATTGTGCTGACCCGTGCATTGATTAACTCCCTGTTATGCACATGATCTGAAGTATTTGGTTTATTCTATTTATTCCATTTTTACAACTAAAGAATTTAAAGAATGTAAATCTTTCTCGTTTTCATTCTTTTCTGTTGTTTTTCATGCATTTTAAACAATCATTTTACAAAAATATAAATGTTTTGGCGTCATGTTTATATGGTTTAAATGACTTTGCACTCGCGAATGTCCCTCCTAAAGTTTGGCCATTCTACTTAAGCCAAAGTTCTTTGCCCCTTGCATGAAATAAACACTCTGCCTCAACAATAATCTTTAATGTTGCAGATGATGATGGTTTGATGGAGAATACACATAAAGGTCTATGACAAGCAGAGTGGAAGATAATTGGATTACTTTGGGGTTAAACTAATTTCATAAATAGCTCTTTTAGTTTCATGTGGAAAGTTCGGCATATTCTGAGTACAGTACATCAGTGTTTCATTTTTGTAGAAACTTTTAGTTAATGCTGTGTTAAGTTTCAAGGATTCTTAATTTATGCAAAATTGGTGACATAAGATGGAAGGCATACTCAAGATTGTTGTATAACTCACTTTGGTACCTTTCAATACTTTGAACTCTCTCCCCATCTTGGGATATTTCATCAATTTAAGAATTTTTTTGCAAGGTATTGCTGTACACCTAAGGGTTATACCAAAAGACTGAAAACTAACTAAATGGATTTAGGAAATAGGGAGCTAGTGTACCAATGACATACATATGCATATTATCTGTTAATAATTACTTCTTATATTTGAAAGAATGCTTATGATTTTGGTAGAATTTGTTGGTATTTAAGGATTTTCAATTAAATTTCTGACAACCTAGCTAGTGATGACATGAGGTGTCCCTAGGTCCATAAATGTTGCAAGTAACTAAATATGTGGCCCAGACTCCATTTGGAGAATTCTGAATAGCACTTTTTTTCTGATGTAGACTATTGTATGGATTAAAACCACATTTATCTGTAGGCTGAATTGTTGATTCTGGAATTAACATTTTTAGTTCGCATGCAAAGCATAATGCGGACCTCTGTAATGGCAATTTTGTTCTTCCGGCTCTCCATCCGGCCGTCCACAGTTTTTTCCTAAGATTTCCTCAAAAATGTGAAAGCTTTTTGAGAATTCCTCAGAAATTGTAAAAGTTTCTTCAGATATCCCTATGAAAGGTTAGAATTTCCTTACAAAATGTTATAGTTTTTCAGAGACACTTAAGACAAGATTAAAAACTAGTTTCCTTAAAATGTCTACAAAACATTTTATATTTCCTTAACTGCTTAGAAGATAACTGTAAAATGATATAATTTTCCAATATTTTTCAGAAATCCTCAAGATTTAAAATCTTTCAAATTCTTTGAAATATTTGGGTACCAACAGTTGTTTCAGCAAGATTATCAAACTCTGCCTTTTTTTGGTCATTTGCATAAAGTTGTTACAGTTTATGAACTGACCAGACTTATATTTAGTATGCTTAGTCAGGGAGTGTGACAGGATGTGAATGCATATGGACATAGGGAGGGATGCCATGTGGGACATGGATTTAGGCCATGCAGGACATATGATATGATATATACCATCTTGGTATACACCAAGGGCTATATCAGGCATAATTATTTGTCTCTGTCTTTTTTCTTATTCAGCAATACATTTGCATATAAGTTATTATATGAACTGACACTTTTTTACATAGTATGCTCAATCAGGGACTGTGATAGCTAGGATGAGACTTCTTATAGAGCCTATAGGACATCATGTGGGATATTTGGTGGGATGCCATGTGAGACATGGGGTGGGATGCCATTTGGAACAGGGAAGAATGCCATGTAGGATATATGGTTGAATGCCATGCAGGACATAGGGTGGATTGCCATGGGATGGAATATCATGGGGGACATGGAATGTCATGTGGAACATGGCGTCCCACTCAATTTCAACAAGTCATTTGCATATAAGTTATTATATGAACTGACACTTTCATACATAGTATGCTCAATCAGGAACTGGTAGCTAGGATGAGACTTCTTATGGAGCCTATGTATGTCATGTGGGACATGGGGTGGGATGCCATGTGGGACATAGGGTGGGATGCCATGTGGGACATGGGGTAGGATGTCATGTGGAACGGTGGTGGGACATGGTGGGATGCCACGAGTAACACAGTGTGACATAGGTTGGGATGCTATGTGTGACATAGGGTAGGATGCCATGTGTGACATAAAGTAGAATGTCATTGGGAGGGATTGGAATGCCATGTGGGACAAGGGATGGGATGTCATGTGGGACATAAAGTAGGATGCCATGTGGGAGATATGGTGGAATGCCATGTGGGACAAGGGATGGGATAGGATGTCATGTGGGACATGGGGTGGGATGCCATGTGGGATATGGGATGCCATGTGGGACTTCGTGTGAGATGCCATTTTTATAATTAGCCGGGTCATATGATATGGGTGTCAATTTGCATGGGCATGCGAACCATGACGGATATTTACCGTTCTAGTTAACTTGATAGAATTATTGTACATTCACCAATAGTTCACACCTGTATACAGGTATATCAATAAAATTTGTGTTTATTTAATGCTCTTCTTGTCCATTCAAGTTGTTTGTGTGGCATGTCGAATCATATACTTAATCAGGTGAGATCAACTTAGTTTGTCAAAACATTCAGTTATGTGATAGTGAGTGTTTTTCATATATTTTTCAAAAATTGATATAAAAAAAAAACCTCCATTATTCATGTATTTCTCAGCCCATATATCTTGATATCAAAACAAGTGCCTCAATAATTACCTTTGATACTATATTAAGAATGATTGATTTATTTATTTTCTCAGATCTTTTACTTTAAATTGTGATGATATTGAAGTTTCTTTACCCATGTTTTAAAGAAAAATATTGTATCAACCACGCACAAGCAGATAACTCATTTGGGGGTTTGATGCTTTATAGATGTAGTTATTATTATTGATAATAACTATTACTAGTTATCATTGGTAATAACCGTTGTACCCACAATGGCACAGACCCTAAGGTGTCATTGTGAACACCATACTGTGAGGAGTAAACTGGGCTGATATTATAACTTGAAGAAATTTGTCATTGTCATGTTTGAGACTGTAATGATGTTGAGAGGAAATAAAGTTGTAACTGGAAGGCATATTTTCCTATTATTTTTTCGTTTTTATTTTACGAAAACTTACTGTCTTGATTATTTGTGTGGTAAAATATCTGGTATCATAATAGATAGCCATCAAACTTATCTGGTATCATAATAGATAGCCATCAAACATATCTGGTATCATAATAGATAGCCATCAAACATATCTGGTATCATAATAGATAGCCATCAAACTTATCTGGTATCATAATAGATAGCCATCAAACATATCTAGTATCATAATAGATAGCCATCAAACATATCTGGTATCATAATAGATAGCCATCAAACATATCTGGTATTATAATAGATAGCCATCAAACATATCTGGTATCATAATAGATAGCCATCAAACATATCTGGTATCATAATAGATAGCTGTCAAACATATCTGGTATCATAATAGATAGCCATCAAACATATCTGGTATCATAATAGATAGCCATCAAACATATCTGGTATCATAATAGATAGCCATCAAACATATCTGGTATCATAATAGATAGCTGTCAAACATATCTGGTATCATAATAGATAGCCATCAAACATATCTGGTATCATAATAGATAGCCATCAAACATATCTGGTATCATAATAGATAGCCATAAAACATATCTGGTATCATAATAGATAGCCATCAAACATATCTGGTATCATAATAGATAGCCATCAAACATATCTGGTATCATAATAGATAGCCATCAAACATATCTGGTATCATAATAGATAGCCATCACACATATCTGGTATCATAATAGATAGCACAAACATATCTGGTATCATAATAGATAGCTGTCAAACATATCTGGTATCATAATAGATAGCCATCAAACATATCTGGTATCATATTAGATAGCCATCAAACATTGATAAATGTGATAGCTGCAAATCAGGGTCAGTCACAAATATTTGTGGAGCGGGCAGTGGGTGGAGGGGAAGGGGGGGGTGGTCAGCTGTTATGCATTGAACCGTATATCCTTCACCGTGTGAGTGAAGCAACAGACCAGGGTGTTCGTTTACTTCTGGTACAAGGTCAATGCATTCATTAACATGTTGCAATGAAGGTACATCCTGACAAGCATTTTGTGCCCCAAGGAAGGCAATTGATTTATTGGCTAGAATGCCTGTAGGATCACAAGGGGTTCAAGTCTTGGACGGTCATACTCGTATTCAAATAGTACGGTACTGGTTTTTATTCCTGTGCTGTGCACTTGAGCAAGACACCTTATTCTCCCAGCTTCAGACTGCTGTAAATGTGTACCAGCATTTGTGTCTGGGGAGGTAACACATAACCTGAGAGTAGTTGATGGTCATCAGCTGATGGTCAGAAATCCTAGACCCACTAAGTTTTATTCTTAAATCTCTTCCTACTTAAGCCTTCATCAAAGCAACAAACTTCCTACTTGTAATCATTTGTATTATTGTTACTGCAGGGTTATCTACCTTCATTGTTTTCAGTTTCATTCAGGTGAAGCTTTTGTTGATTGAGTTCTTTTCAGCCAAGATTCACATTCCATTCTTTTCCATTCATGCAAAAAACAATTGTTTTGCAGAAAATGGATTGTTTGGAAATCCTTTCAGGGCATGACTTCATTGTTCAGCACATTCCATTGGAAAGTTTGAACTAGAAGTCTTAAGAGATCCCATCCTTAAACATTTCCCTCCATTTGTGTCCTCTGTTCCAATATGTTTCAAGTATTATTCACTTCTTGGGCAACAAACACAACACACAAAATGTAATCCAAATCCAGTTCTTGATGTCAAACGAACACAACCTCCATCCAGCTTTGTTGGCAGAGGTATGTATTTTTTACTGAGGATAAGTAATCTATCATTTACTGGGAAAGCAAATCAGATGTATGTTCGATATGGGGTATCAAGTTACATTTTTATATGCAGAATAAGTTTGAAGAACTATTTGGGGATTTTTGGTGTGTCACTTCAACTTCAAAGTAGTTGCACCATCTATGCAAAACTTCAGAGATTCATTTTTGTGAGTCATGTTACCTTAAATCTCATATTTTCTACGAGATACAAATACATCAGTTCTTATTTTCAACTACTGTGTGTACAATCGTCTTTATATTCATTACATATAAAAACATTATCACATTGTTCAATACAAACAAATAAACACAGATAATTTTTTCTACTACCAACCATCTTTCTACCGATCACTCTTCAAAAGTAATCACCTCTTCAAAAGTAATCACCTCTTCAAAAGTAATCACCTCTTCAAAAGTATTCACCTCTTCAAAAGTAATCACCTCTTCAAAAGTAATCACCTCTTCAAAAGTTATCACTTTAAAAGTTATCACCGCTTCAAAAGTAATCACCTCTTTAAATTATCCAATAAAACAAACATTACCTGTAAGTAATATACCAATGTTTACACAGATTCTTACTTGGCAAAAATCTGAGCATTTTTCAGAAACAGTAAAGAAACACTTCCATTTGGAATACCTGAAGAGCCTGGCATGTCTCATGTAGTCAGCAGTCTCTTCATACGGCCTTCAACCACCGATGCATGCTAGTTTGAAGGTGAACACGTATCACTTTCCATAAATTAAATAATGCAGAATTCGGGGGGGGGAGGGAAATTGGAGAAAAATTTGCAAACTGAAGTGTCAATGTCCAATACACCTGGTATGGCTGCTCTGTGTTCAAAGGCAACGAAATATGATTTCAATGAGGGAAAATGAAGAGGCAACTTAGGAGGGAAAATTGACTGCCTCCCTGAGGAGATTGTTGGCGTCAAAGTTTTCCACCTGATAATACAGAATGAGTGGATTAGATAAGTTGCAAATTGTGTCGCGATAATTTTGAGCTAATTTAATTTTGTTGGGAAAGGGAGATTTTTGGTTCCCATGCGATAGCATCAGGAACCTAAGCGGTCATGATGGCATGTGTGTGTATGTATGGGTGTGTGTGTGTGTGACGGCCAGCTCGTAAACGCGATATCTCAAGAACGATTCAATAGATTTATGTCATATGTGGTATACATGTAGCCCATGATCTGTCATTACAGGATCCGCCCCTTGAACACTACTCCATCTAGGCTTTCTGCATTCAGCATTCAGAACAGCATTCTAGCAATAAGACTTCTTCCCCACATTAACTGGATTCACGCAACGTACGTACGTAACACTAACATGGGGGGAGATTTTACTTGAATAACAAGTGAATGTGTGCTATGTCTTTTTATACAACGAAACTTGAAGAGAATATTTCTTTTTATTGCCGTAAATAACAAAAGTATAATCAAAGTTATATTTAAGGAAACATTGGTTTATGGGACTGGATATCACGTTAAACAATGGTATGATCCTAAGAATACCATTCACGGACGGTACCATACATCAGTACTGTAATGCCAGCGTTAAGCCCACGTAGAGCCCCTCATAATCAAAACAACGGAAATGGCAAAACCGCAGAACTTGTTTATCGAAAGCTTATGCTGTGTTGTGTAATTATACTACTATTAATATCACTGAGGAAATTCTAGCACTGATTTACTCTTTAAGTTGGATTTTGGTGTGTTTGTTATACTTGTAACAGGTAGTTCCAGCAAAAATGTGCATGGAGGGCGGAGGGGGTCAGTGACGATTGGGATTCAGGAGGGGGTCCATGATTTGGGATTAATATTCGTGGGGAGGGAGGTCCGTGAATTGGGATTAAGATTCCGGTGGGGAGAGGGGGTATTTGAGATTGGGAACCGGGGAGGGGTGCCCGTGATTTGGGAATCGGTGTCTGTGATTTGGCAGGATTGGGAATCGGTGTGTCTGTGATTTGACAGGATTGGGATTCGAGGGATCTAGGGGTCCATGATGTAATTCGAGGGGGATCAGTGAAAAGATTTAGGAGAGGGGGTCCGTGATTTGGCATACGGAGATAAGTCTGTGATAGGATTTGAGATTACTAATTTAGTATTCAAAGGGGTCCAGGGATAGGGACCGTGATATGATTCGTATTCAACCCACTTTTAATAATAAGTATTTCAAAAGTGATCATAGCACAATTAAATTTAAAATTAATTCAAATAATTCTGTAGCTGAAATGCATCTACAGATTGATATTACGTACGCTGGGGGAGCACCTGAGAAAATGCTGTAAAAACCCACCAAAGATGTTTTTTGAAAAAATACTCATCATATAATAATATACATCATATACACAAACTATAAGGTAATGTCATCTGTTTTTTCAGTTTGTTCAATTAAGTGTATATGTTATTTTTGTACAGCCTGTGAGGACATTCACAGCCTCATAGAGAAATACTGCAGTCACATTTAGATTTGTCGTTCAAAATGGTTAACAAGCATTCTGTTCCATAGAAAGATACCGGAAAAGAGGGTGGGTGGACTTCTTACTAAAAGTGGTAGTTATGTGCAACCTATTAACTGAAAACTACATTCCCCCCCCTCCAAAAAAAAATGGTCAAATTTGACCACAATATAGTCAAAATTTGACGAAGTGAGGAGTGAATTATGTGGTCAAATTTGACCAAGTTAGTGTGGTCAATATTTTTGACTAAGTCAACTTGGTCAAATTGACCACATATGGATCGGTGCATAATTCACTCCTCACTTGGTCAAATTTGACCATTACCACTTGGTCAATCTGTTGACCACTGAAGTTTGGTCAAATCTTCTGACCATTTTGTGGTCAAATTTACTACAAAAATGGCTCCAGTTGACTAAATCCTTGGTCAAATTAAAACACTGTTCTACAAAAAAAACAGTAACAAGACAATGTTTCACTTTGGAATTCTTTGATTTCATACCATTCCTTCCTGGGTAACCGTCAATGATACAATAATGGTGTCTCTATAATACAGATAACAGAGAAATGAAAATATTACGTTGTTTACTTTAAAAGATGTGCAAATTAAAATCTTCTGAGTACTCCATTGAAGCTAAAATTCAGGGCACATTAGCATTTCAAGGTGTCAACATCGGAAATGGTAAGTAACTTTTAATATCTGGTGATAATTATCAACTATGTTTAACTAGCCATAAACTATGATTCAAACATCAAAACAAAGTTTCTATTTTAACTTAACTTACGATTTGTTTATGAAGCTTTGTGAAACTAACTTTAAAATGCAGTAAAAAAGTCCGGTACAAACATAAATGGTTGCAATACACTGGGCCTCAGGTTGCAACCTATTGGTATTTCATGAATTTCAATAGACTTTACAAGTTTTCTAATTTTGCCTCTACATGTTGAGATGTCCACACAACAACAAAATTATTCAAATTATAAGTTAGTCTACTCTCATGTATAAAATTGTCTGTTGTAAAACTGTCATATCTCTTCAGGCCAAATGCGAGCAAGTGTCATACTTCTTTTATAATTTATAAAACTAATCAGTATCTTCCTATCTTCTTAAAAAGACATTAAGTTTTTCTGCAATTGACATCACATTCTACGAAAGACTTCATTTTCTGTGAAATTGTACCCTTAAAAAAGAAGACTGCCTGAACATGTACATAACAATTTCTATGTGATTAAATGAACATAAAAAATCTCAGCAGTTCAGTCTTTATATTTTCCAACTAACACTTTTAGTTCTGAAATAACACATAATAAATGTTTGGAATTTATTTTTTACGCATGACACAATTTGACTGACATAAAGATTAAAATTGTTTCAAATGACTGAGAGAGCCATGCATGGCAGAGACTAAAAACCAATGGGCTTATTAATATGTGGATCCAGAGGTTGCGTTAGAATTTTTGGCCTGGCATATTTGGTTACGACAAGCCCTTGAAGTTTGGCGTATTTTGTCAATTTGCCGTCGTATGTACAGGCCATTGCGTAATGTACAGGGCATTGCGCGCTAGCGAAGCATGCAAGTAATTGTTAACACACACACTTTTGTAGGCCTGCCTCGCTAAAGTGATTGAAAATTGCTCTTAAAATACTAAATACATTAAAAAATCAGACTATTATTATCATAAAAATATTAAGGATAAGTTCATACCCAATCCTTGTATAATTTTGATTGTTGAATCATGAAATTTGGGTTAACAATCCCAAAATAAACAAGAAAATACTTTTGTTTATTGTATCCAAACTTTCATGAGGCTTTAGTGAACTTTTACCAATTGTCAACAATAATATATATTATATCCAGATCTTGAACCTGCCTATTTCTTTACAGTATAGTAACTTGACTTGCAGATTGTGATCACTTCACAGATACACGATTAACACAATACAGGAGGAAAGTTGAATCCTAGCTAAAAATATCGTTGACAATTGACAGCCTGCACTCAAAACAACATGAAAACTTTACAGTACACTGTACAGTGTACGTACATCATGCATAGAGTCCATGTATTAGCCTATATGTGTTTATGACAGCACTACGGGCATGTTGAATCATACGGCCGCTAGTCTCGTAGTTGTGTCATTTTTCTTTAATTTATGAGTAATTCAAAATCATTTTTGTGTGAAATAAAACTTTGAATCGCACCACAGAGTTAAGATGTTCATGATTTGTATTAATGTTAATGAAAAACTCTGGCGTAAAATTCCACATGCTATATCTAAATCTTACGACACAGGTACAACCTGTGTCGTAATAAATTTCAGCCATGGCGTAATAAATGACAAATTTGTCGTGAATGCGATCTCTGTGTGGATCTCCCTGGTCGTACATACAACCTTACATACAAATTTGCATATTAAGACTACAACATTAAAAGATCTTTATGGTCTATGGATGCATAGCAATTTGTATACTGATTAAAATAGCTTTAAAATCTATCCGTTTTTGTTAATTTTGAAAACAGCATAAAGTTTTGGAACTTTTTTCACTCTATGGGAACAGTCCACTGTCCACTCAGTACAACATCCCAAAATCTTTGTGTAATTCTTTCAGTTTATATCCCGTTTTACTATCCATTGAAATTATTAAAAGCCTATTCCTCCAAAGAATTTGATGGAAGGTATGGTAAGCACCCAAATTTACTGCAACTTTTACAAAAGAATTATGCTAAGAATTTTAAAAGAACAATTTACATAAGAAAATACTAAGGGCACCAATACGTCACAAACTAGAATTATAGCACTCTGCAGAGCACATACCTCTGCCCATCTTCATTCCCCACTGGAATACAATTTTCCTCAGAAACCCTGGACCCACCAAGTTGTAACTAGAGCTGTGAACGTTTAGGGATTTTAGTAAACGTGTACACGCCAAAAAAAGCGAGCGTGTATCATGTACACGAGTTTAGTACCGTAATTTTCGGAAATACACCAAAATTGCTCCAAAACTACGAGGCGAAGTAAAAAAATCGCGCAACTAGTATGGCAAAAGTACTGACTGCATTGCCCAAATAGACGCTGAGTTTTGCTTTCCAAATCGTAAATAGTTTACTTCTACAGTACAAATCATCATTTTTATGGAAAATATGCATGGAAATTCAGTTTAGAAAGAACAGATAACTTCCTTTCAATGTTACTTAAACTCAACATCGCAGAACTTGTTTGTCCTATTCGCTCACGGCTTTCAGAGCTCTGTGAAAATCTTGCATACTGAGGCCTATGATATACCTCGCCGTAAAACATCTCAAAACTACGCCACCACCCCAGGAAGTTCTGAAATATTAGTCCTCTCGAAAAAATGGCCGCCTTCTTTACGAAGCATGCAGAATTTCAGCTTTGTTAAAACCTTTTTCTGTTTATATATTATGCACTTGCAAAATTTATTTGACTCATCAGGTAATATTTACATGTAAATGTACTGATTGTCACGATTCAAGTGTTTTTTGGTCGATGAAATGGGCCTTGATTGCGTGGGATTTAAAGCCTTATGGCCCAACGTTAGGCCTATTGTTATTTTCGCTGTTTGCTGCTGCACATTTACGGTGCATTTTACAAGTTAGATTACTCAGTTTTCGGCGAAATCAAAGTGCATAATATCCCCATTCATTGGTGATTACTGCACATTTGTGATTCGCACATTTAAAAAAGATTAGGCTAATCGGGTTTACAGTTTGTAAAAAATCATTGATTGGAATTTTGTCAGCCGAATGTGTGTGTGATTTGAATCATGAATATTGATTTTCAACGGCAAGACACTAGGCCTGTAATGTACGAAAAACGATTACTCGCAATGAAGTATTTAGTAAACGTTTACAAGATTTGCGAGCGTGTAGCGAGTACACGCTAAACGGTCACAGCTCTAGTTGTAACCCCAAACAATCTCTTTCTCACTGTTGATTAGTATTGCCATTTACATTCTAAACACTTGAGGATCATCACTGTTTTCAGTGTAATTCAAGCTAAGCATTCATTGTTTGAGCTATAGAAGGTGAATTTTCATTCATGGCAGGAACCAATTGTTTTAATTTAATTGATACCAGAAACCACTTCACTTGATTTTCTTTGAGTGCAGAAAATTCATTGTATGGCTGTTCTTTCATGGCATGAGTTCATTGTTCAGCACATTCTATTGGAAAGTTTCAACGAAGTGTTGATAAATCTTGCCATAAAATATCCCCACTCCATTTTTACCCTTCCCCTATTCCAGTATGTCTCAAATTGTAATCACTTCTTCCTTATAAGTAGTAACAAAATCACACACCAAATTTAATCCAAATCCAATCATCAGTTCTTGAGATATCTTGATGACAAACAAACAGACAAACGGAGGTGAAAACATAAAATTACTTATAGCTCTAAAAGTTTATATTTTTATGTCTGAAAATTAAAACGGTCAATTTCTTTATTGATTTTGTGATAATTTTTAACCATTTAAAAATCAATTTAGTTAACGTTGCCTCTTAGATATTCAAACACCTGCATTATATTAAAAGGGGAATTTTGTTTTCATTTACAGTGGATTTTAAACTTATGCAGCTAAAATTCTTCAACAATACATGAAAGTTCTTTTCGATACAAATCGTATCAATCCCTAATGTACTTGAACTATCCTCTGTGTACCTTTAGTATTGGGTTACTCTAGCGACAAGCGTCCACTCCATTCTAATGACCACTGTTGGTCTACCCTTCAACATATTCTTTGGAGCTGTATTGGTGTTTCATGAGATATTACCACACTTCATAGGCTAGGTTAAATCAGCATCTATTAAAAAAATTACAATAAATAAATCTTTAAAACAATTAAAAATCATTAATGAAATTTAATGTCTATGGACATGTAGAGGCAACATTACCTAAATTGCTTAAGAATATATTAAAAACCGTTATAGGAGCAAATAATATCATCAAGATTGGTTAAATGTTAACCATTATGCAGCATTTTTAAATCTGTCATCAATTTTCATTTGCATATTTCTAATTTTAATCATCTTTCAACCAGTAGAAATTGCTTTATGTCTAAAGACCTTAAATTAAAAATGCATTTTCATAAAGGGCCTTTCTTGTATTGTTTTCTTTTTCCATAAGTGCAAATTAGCACCAATAAATGGCATTTGATTAATTTAAGAGAAATGGTTAAGGTCTTGCCATGTATTGACTTAGCACCATGGTTAGACCTTTTGCCATATCATCAAGATTGAAAGCATTTACAATCTGACAATAGAGTAACTACTACCATTTATAAATTATTTTAAAGTCATGCTGACTTGTTCTAAGTGACACAAATTTTCAACAAACTTTCTATTTTATAACCAGGAAACAACACATCAATTTTGTTCGTGAACTGTCCTTTCTCTACTACTCCCATCTCGATCTTGGGGTGGAGGGATGTCCGTATGTGAGGTACATATATCAGCGACGTAGGAAGATATTTGACATTGGGAGGCCAGATTTTATATTTGTCCTAACAAACTAAAAGTCTCTTATCATGGTAAAACTTTGTAGAAGGGTCGTAAAAATATTTAAAATTTGGGTTTCCTGAAAATGGATTAAAGACATTTCACAAAAATTAGAGCAAATCTCCTGAATTTTTTTAAATGAAGACAATTTTTCAAATATGAAGGAGATTTCAAAAAAATTGAAGGAAATGTACTGACATTTGATGGAAATTTCCCAAAAAAGAGGACAATTTCAGGAAAATTGAGGAAATTTCACAAGAGTTGTTGCAAAAATTCGAAGAAGAAATCCCGAAAATAAAGGAAAATTCCTAAAAATTAAAGCGAATTTCGTGAAAACTAAAAATAAATTCTGGAAAATTTAAGCAAATTTCATGAAAATTGAAGGAGATTTCTCAAAAATTGAAGATTTCAGGAAGAAAAAGATGCCATGATAGAATCTGACTCTTCATAATCAATTTATTAGACCTTGTCATGCGGATATGGTTTTCAGTTCATGGGCTGCTCATGCCTACAACTTTTAGTATGAGTACCCCCCTCCCCTACAGCATCTTGTGTCACCCACTACATAGAGAAGATATAAATCATAAATCCTATGCAAGTCTGCATGGTTTGAAATGGCCTGAATGACATGCATGCTTGTCCACCATCAAAAGCTAAGAGGATATATGTGGCATGTGAAATTGTAAAAATATATATATATTTTAACATGTGTTTAATACCTGTGGTGATAAGTCTTCCCATACCATTCTGCAAGTTCCAAGTTGTTGTTTAAGATAATCCAATACCAAATGATTGTTAGTGCCTCTGGAATACCTGTAAATGTATACAAAAACATGGATAAATAAACAAGTACTGTATCACTGTATCATGGGTAAATGCTCTCCTGGTGCTTGTATATGTACATTTCTGCAATAACATCCTTTAATATTTTATCAAATTGACGGTCCATGCTTTGATCCATCAGGAAACAGGTGATAACATGAATCGATGGTCCATGCTTTGGTCCATCGGGAAACAGGTAATACTGTGGCGAAAATGATCTCTTTTTGACTTCTGTGGCTCTATATGCCTCTTGACTGCCTTCAATGATAATGAAGTGCTAAATAGTCCACCATTGATCACAGTATGTAAGGATTTAAAATTGTCTTCCTCTGAGGGCTGTATTTTTTTTTTACTGTAGCTCAAGCAGGCCTATAAATAAATCCTGAGTTCATGTTATATAAAAATATATAGTACCATTTTGTTTCAAGTCTTCCAAGCTATTCGCAGATATCTATTGCAATGGAGATAAACACGTAAACAAGTACCTACCTGAAATATTCAGCAATTGAAATTGGAAATATCCATGCAGTCCAGCCCCCATCAAGATACTTTTCTATTGATGCAATTAGCTGCCAAAGAGAAAAGATGTATTGTTTTTTAAGCTGCAGTACATGGACTAAATACTTTCATTCCGCTTAGGAGGCGAAATTGGGAAATTCTTAACATCAAATTGAAAAATTAGGTAAAGCTAAAGATAAATTTGGTAAAATAAGAACAATTTGGTTAAGTTATAAAAAAAAGTTTTGATTTGTGTGGAATATCTAAAACAAGAGTGTACACTAAAACTGAATGTGAGTTAAATCTGTGGCAGTTTGCTTTCTAGTGTTGTTTCATTAATAAAAGAAGGTACTCTAGTTTCATTGAGGAGTCAAAGTTTGGTGTTTAAATAAAACTTATGATCACAAAAACCATTTATAAATCATACTTTGTTATGTCGTCTGTCATAACTATTTAATTACACTCAACAACACTACAGCAGTATTAAATGAATCAGCATCATGAAATAAAAATGGTGTGTCTTTTATTATTTTCATGTCAGAACTTGCTCCAAATAGACACTTTCATCCGCTTCTATTTCACCATAATATGCATCCTCTCATTTTGGATTTATGCCATATGACATCAGTTTAATGTTCACTATCATACCTTTGGAATTTTGTCATAAAACCCTCCTTGGTACTCTATGGCAAGGGTAGGCCTATATGGTAACATCTTACTCTGTTTGCTGTATGTCCTTCATCCTGCATTATAATGAAAATGATAGGTTGCTTAACTTTAATTCCTAAACAGTGTGCTAGTTGCAAGTAGGTTATTCATTAAATATAGCTTATTTATTAAATATAGCTTTATCAATTTTATTTAAGATATATCAGTCAGCTTACTCTTGTGCATCAAAATGTACTATGATATTCAGAACAAACCCCTGATCAAATCAAGTCTCATTCTGGATGGGAGAAGCTACTTATTACAACAAAATAAGTGATACATTTATTCTAAGAAGTCACATAAAGGTCAGTTGTAATGTGGGTACAAACAGTGGCAGTTTGATAACAAGCTTGTTTGCATTGTTTCATAATTTACACAAGGTACTGTATATAATCTTCCATGGGAATCAAGTTTTAGTGTTTCTGTGAAAATTAAAGTTTTATATGAACACTCAATTCAATTTTTTTCAGAAATTTGGTCACCAATTTAACGACACTGATCAACTAACCTGTAAAGAATCAACAGTATGAATTAAAATGGTGGTCTATATGATCTTCATTCAGAGCTCCTTAAAAATCTGGAAGGTGAAATCAGAATCCCCCATCACTTCCTATACGCCTCTGCTTACAGTCCTTTTCCGATAATTACCATTTGTCTCACCCCCTGGCATTGAGAGATGAATACGGCATATGACGCCACTTGAATGATCACTTGAAAAATGTTCATAACAGTACACGTACCAAGCAGACTTTTCAGAATTTTAGTAATCTGCCCTCTTGCATCTTCAAAATCATACTTTCCTCTTTGGTACGCTGTTGCAAGGTAAGACTTATGTAGCAATGTCTTGCTTCATCCTGCATCATAAGGAAAAGATGAAAATGATACATTGGTTAACTTTGATTTCTAAGTTAGTGTAGTGCTGGTTATTAAGCACTATGTATACCTACATCAGCTTAACTCCATGAAGTTTGCAAGTAATGCTGCGAGGTAGGCCCCAAGAAAAAAAATTAATTCATTTATTTTCAAAAAATATTTAGAATTAAGAACTTTTACAAAAGTTCTTTATTAACTTTGGGCATCTTTGCGTTTACTGTAATTTTCTTTTGTGGTGGCCCGTGTTTGGGTTTTCTATGATGTGATAAGGCCCTTCTTCGCCTGTCATCTTGTTATGTTATTTGGGCCTAACATTAAGCATAAATTTACTTAGGCATGCTATAAGGCCTATGCCATGGTTAACGTTAGTGACCCGAATTTCAATCACCCTAATGTTACCTAGTTATTATACACATCCCTCAATACGTGGTGTCGAAGTTACAAGTGAGATTGAGATACTATTTTTTTAAATTAAACGCCACATTAATGTATCGTTTTGAAATTGTAAGCCTAACGTTTAAACTTTAATAGACACAAGTCTCAAATAATGGCTTGAAGGTGCAACCTCGTGAAATAGGTATATAGGCTATGCCACACTGGAGTTTAGTGAGATAGTGAATGTCTTCACTCTCGATTCATTTGAGATTATATGCGGGGCTTAGTTTTCTTTCTAAGCACTTAGTATGGCTTAACCATTGCAACTTATTATTTTCTTGTTAAATGTTTCAGAATAATGAGCTAAAACATGAAAATAAGCATAGCTTACTTGCTTTTGCCGTTCTCTTACTCGGGAATCTTTTGGTCGGCTGTAGAAAAAGTTTGCTGAGGGTTCGGGTACGACGACTGAAAAAAAGCCTAGATTATGTAAAATTATTAGCATGTGGGTTCCAAATCTGGCACAAAAATGATATGCCGAGTTATTTCATGAAAATTTTCCAAAGTTGTTCCTCAAAATATCCGAATTTCTCCTCTAAATTTCCAAAGCATTTCCTGAAATTCCCAAAGTTTTTTGCTCAAAAATCCAAACTTTTCTCACAATTCTGAAGTTTTTCACCAAAATAACCGAATTTTCCCTACAAATTTTCACAGGAAGGGGGTGGGGAAAGGGGGATACATGTTTTTTATGCATATAAACAATTTATAGGCCTACCACCTCACAACGTCTTGTATCAAATTCGCCGACAAACTGACAAATAAATTTTCAAATTATTCATATAATAGAGCCTGGAGGGGTGGGTTCCCTGTCCATAAGCTTGGGGCTAATTAATTCCCTTTGGTAGGACGTCCAAACCCGAAGCGGCTATTATAGACTCGGGAGCCGTGAGTACCTCAATTTTCCTCTTGGTTGAAATAAATTTGCTCAGGATATTAGTTTATATGCATGCGCCCAATCGGTCTGAAGGTAAACGGTAGACTTACATGGCTGAAGCATAGGCCAATCAATTATCTCGATCCACATTTTTCCGAAAGAAAAATGTTTTTCTTTTTGTTCTATAGGCCTAGTGGGTGATTTTCTCATTTTTATGGCTCAAAACGCTTAAATAAGCTCTTTATGAGAAGGATAAGTTTAGATAACATGGCTTTAATTTTCCCCTCGCTAACCTGGCCTGTAATTATCCTCTCCCCATCCCCCTCCCCCATCCCCTTCCCTAATCCCCTTACAAACCCACAACATAGGCTTATAATTTTGTTTACTATTTAGCAAAGCTTCGTTGGGGGTTTTCCCCGGACCCTCAGTAAGCTGGTAAGCAAATTTCAGCCTCGGCACTTCTTCATTAGATATCTAGGCTATATTTGATACAATTTGGAGCTAAGAAATTTTTCTTTCTAAGGGTGTTTTTATCGCATTTTGTGTCATTATTTCTTATCAAAAAGTAGAGTATTTGCAGTATCTCCCAAAACCCCAGCAGTCCGGCAGTTGCGATTCTGCTTTAGAGATTCACTGTCTACCGATTTGTGCAATCAATTGGCTCACCAATTAAAATGTCGACGTTCAATACATCATTGACTGTCAAAGCCCCCCCAAAAAGGAACTGCAGGCATGGGCTGGGCTGGCATAGATCCTATATGTTGTGTTTTTTCTCAATGTGATAGGGTACTCATCTTTTCTCGGGGCTTCCCCTATTAGCCTATGCTTTCTATAGATATGGCGTATATATTGTTCTTGAGAGTGAAGGTGAGGGACCATTTGTGATTGGGGAAATTGCAGAACAAAGTCACCAGATGTTATTAGTTTTCATACTACTAATTACATAAACTAGAAAGAACGGGAAGCAGTGTCTGATGTGATCCACCGCCTACTGCAGCAAATCTGCCTCATATTTTGTAAGCAGCTATGTCCATAACAGAAAGGCTTTAGCTGTTAGCAGACACGTAATTGTAAACTACACTCCATCCCTTGCACGTACGTTGTAGGACTCATTAAAGGAGACATAAAATCTGACGTAATTTTATTTCATATGATAGAATTAAAATTTCAAATCTTCTGACCAGTTTCGAATTAAAATTTCAAATCTTCTGACCAAGTTTCATAACTCCTGAAGAAATCTAACACAATTTTTGTAATTATTACAAACTTTAATGCTACTACTAAATAGTACAATGGGAGCCGCCATTTTGATTTCTAAATATGCAGATTATGATGTCATCAGCCTTGAAGGTTGGAATGCTTTGTATTTCTTTATAATCTTTCTCAAGTTTTTTAGCTCATAAAAAATTGTTTTCCTTTTGTAAAGGACAAGAACATTTTTGTGTAAACATGAAAGTGTCAAAACATGCTATTAAAACTTGTGTCACATAATTTTGGAATGAAAATATAAAATAAAGTCATAAAGAAATACATTACATTCCTTAGTCTATGTTGGAGAAATAACGTCATCATTAACAGATTAACAAGATTTCAATACAGAATTGACCAAAATGGCAGCCTCCATGTGTTGAATTTAAAGATTAATAACTTGAGATAGGAATGAGGTTTTGACTTGCTGTTTTCAGTAGTTGGTCTGGATTTTAATCCTCTATTATAACAAATCAAGATTATATCAGACTTTATGTCTCCTTTAAGCACACTCGACATAGGCCTCAGTAGTTGTAGTACATAATGAAGACGTCAAATGTGCCGTGTACGTCCGCGAAATTTAGGTTTGGCCTGTTAAAACTGGCGTCAGAGAAAGGTCAAAATACCTCCTTCTTACCTTACGAAAAGCCATACATTGATGTATAGTAATTCACTTTTATCATTCTGATGCAGAATTTTCTGAGTAAAAAAGGTCGAAATACATGATTACGCGCGGTCAAACCTTAACATTTAAGGGGCATTCAACTCGCGAAAACGGAGGTTCCCCATTTAGTAAAATGACGTGAGAAAGGTGAACGATGTAGATGTCTAGCGGTGAGCGATATGTCTCAGATTGTACTGTGAATAACTGCGACCTGTTCACAACTTCAATAATCAGGATACGGATACTCCAATATACAGATTTTTCGATCGCAATTTTTCCTCACACACTAAGCCAACGATAAATGAACAACCTGAGCCTGAGGTAAAATAGGACGCATTATCAATTTTTTTTTAAATGTACGACATTTCTGGTAAATCTGCCGGATCATAATGACGCCACAAAGATGGTGATCAATTTGTGGAAAGAGATGGTGGTGAATCTGCCGGATGACGAGGACACCTCAAACATGGTGATTAATCTGTGGAAAAAAAATAAAGATGGTGGTGAATCTGCTGAACAACGATGACGCAGCAAGGATGATGACCAATTTGTGTAAAGACAAAAAAGATGGTGAGGAATCTGTCGGATGACGATGACGCAGCAAGGATGGTGACCAATCTGTGTAAAGACAAAAAACGATGGTGATGATCTGTCGTATGAGGATGATGCAGCAAGGATGGTGACCAATCTGTGTAAAGACAAAAAAGATGGTGATGAATCTGTCGTATGACGATGACGCAGCAAGGATGGTGATCAATCTGTGGAAATAAATAAAAGATGGTGGTGAATCTGCCGGATGATGATGACGCCGCTAGGATAGTGACCAATCTGTGGAAAGAAAAGGGATGGTGATGAATCTGCTGAATGACGATGACGCCGCAAGGATGATGGCCAATCTGTGGAAAGAGAAAAGAGATGGTGGTGAATCTGCCAGATGCCGATGACGCCACAAAGATGATGGCCAATCTGTGGAAAGAGAAAAGAGATGGTGGTGAATCTGCCGGATGACGATGATGCAACAAGGATGGTGACTAATCTGTGTAAAGCAAACAAAAGATGGTGGTTAATCTGCCGGATGATGATGACGCCGCTAGGATAGTGACCAATTTGTGGAAAGAAAAGGGATGGTGGTGAATCTGCCGGATGACGATGACGCCGCAATGACTGAATGATGGTGACTAATCTATGTAAAGCAAAAAAAAGATGGTGGTTAATCTGCCGGATGATGATGACGCCGCTAGGATAGTGACCAATCTGTGCAAAGAAAAGGGATGGTGGTGAATTTGCCGGATGACGAAGACGCCGCTAGGATGATAACCAATCTATGGAAAGAAAGGGGATGGTGGTGAATCTGCCGGATGACGATGATGCAACAAGGATGGTGACTAATCTGTGTAAAGCAAACAAAAGATGGTGGTTAATCTGCCGGATGATGATGACGCCGCTAGGATAGTGACCAATCTATGGAAAGAAAGGGGATGGTGGTGAATCTGCCGGATGATGATGACGCCGCAATGATGGTGACTAATCTGTGGAAAAAAAAACATAGACATCACACTGTACACTGTAAAGGCACTTTTCAACACTCACACAATCTTTGAAATACCATAACTCCTAAACGGGGGTAGGGGTGGGGAGAACTGCATACTAAAAGAAGTAGAGGTGTGTAGCCCACCAACTGAAAAACATACCTGCAGTATGACATATTTTTTTCGCAACTGCAGTATGAAATTATACAATTTTGATACCCGCAGCCTGAAAGAAGTCAATTTGAATACCTGTGGTAAGAGTATTCAACGAAAATATTGTAAAAATGGATAAGCAGTACAAAATTAACAGAGTAAAACCTCATTTTTTGGGACCTGCGCTACAAAAATGATATAAAAAAAGACCAACTTTTTTACTCTTTTTTTTTTTTTTTTTTTTTTAGTAAAAAGACAACTGTACTACGAAAATAAGCAAAAAAGGCACCTGCTCGTCGGGCTGCACATATGGAAGTGTCCCCCTCCCTTCTCTCCTCCCCGATCTTTATGCACGGGAACACAACAAAAGATATACAAGGAAAAATCACGACTGCAGATTAGACAAAACTCATTCAAAAATCGGATTGTTGACCTGTAGACATTTGAAATACCTTATAGGCGGTGGAATCGGTTAAAAAATATATATTCTGGGGGTCTGCTCTCCCCTCCCCCCCCCACTTTCCAATAATAATAGTAAGAGAAGAACATTCTGATTTGAGAGGCGAAAGTGCCATTTCCGAGCATCTAGAGGGTTAAAATATATGAACAATTTCCCACCCAGCCCAAACCATGACGGTGACCTTGAGAAACTGTGTACACAAAAATAGGCTCTAAAATGAAGTAATTGTATAAAGTACTAATTTGAATCATGTTACAAGAAATTAAAGGTACGTAGCATTAGCGTAAGTGGCGGGGAGATAGTCTTTGCTATGACATTTCTTGCGGGACTATGAGTTGAAAGCTTGACCTCCCCAATATGAAATATCTTCCTCCGCCTATAAATACGTTACCTCTAAAAGTGGTGGACTGTAAAAACAGTGTTGTCATTTGAAAGAAATTTGGGATAAATACTGGAAAACCAAGATAATAAATTGTATTACCTCACAGATATAAGCGTCAATACTGTACCAAACTGCCAAAACGTTAAACAACAGTAGACAAGGTAGAATAAAATGAAGAGCTGACAGCAAAGGACCAGCCGGACCAGCCAAAAAGGGATTTGCGAGTATTTCTGTATTTGAGAGTATTTCTGTATTTGTGAGTATTTCTGTATTTGTAAATATTTCTGTATTTGTGAGTATCATCTCTGTATTTGTTAGTATTTCTGTATAAGTGAGTATTTCTATATTTGTGAGTATTTCTGTATTTGTGAGTATTTCTGTATTTGTAAATATTTCTGTATTTGTTAATATTTCTGTATTTGTTAGTATTTCTGTATTAGTGAGTATTTCTATATTTGTGAGTATTTTGTGTATTTGTGAGTATTTCTGTATTTGTAAACATTTCTGTATTTGTGAGTATTTCTGTATTTGTTAGTATTTCTATATTTGTAAATATTTCTGTATTTGTGAGTATTTCTGTACTTGTTAGTATTTCTGTATTAGTGAGTATTTCTATATTTGTGAGTATGATTTTCACACCAATTTTGTTCCTTTCATAGTCCTCAATATGAATTTGAAAATTCACGGAAATATTCCTTTAAGTGTTATAATTTTGAAACTAAAGAAATACATGACGTCACTACTTTTACACATTTGAAAGTAATCATTGGCTAAGACATTCATCACAAATCATATTTACGGGGCGAAAAAACAGGGTTATGGGTCTCCGAAAAATTCAAACATAATTTTATAAATACATGAAATGCGTCGGGTTGAAAATCTTTTAATTTAAGTTTCGCTGCAGGAAAATGTAAACGGTGAAAAATGTAAGTTAGATTGTCCGTGCACGTATTATTCATTAAAAAGTTAATTTTTGATTGGTTTATTATTTATCTTTTATATCAATGTAGGCCTACAGTATTAGGTTGAAATAAGATCAGGCCCGTATCCAGAATATTTCATAACGGGGAAGCACTTATAGAACACTTGATCCGATTCTTTATATAATTGTATAACCTTAAGTTATATTTTTTCGTTTTGATTGTTCGCAAGGGATGTTCGCAAGGGCGATATCTTCGCAAGAAAGCGGAGGGAGGGGGCATCCTGACCACGCCGCCTGCATGAGATAGGTAAAGCAGCCTAGAAGATTTTGTTTTTTTTAGTCTGTAGCTAAATATTTTTCACCTCTTGTTTCTTTTTTTCAACAAGCCGTTTAACTTAAATATGGAAAACACTTGTAAATCAAAATTAAAGATTTATTTGCCCGCGAAAGCGACATATTTTTTTTCATTTTTTTTAATATATGACATGATTGAGCATGACATGACATATATGATATTTTATGACATTATATGACATATATGACATGATTGAGCTATTCAAGATTTTAACTGGAAAGTATGATCCAGGAGTGTCAAATCTCATACAACTCAAAGGTGATTCATCGACTAGAAGACATGATAGAAGATCTTCAAAATCCGTCCACGGCTTAATATCATAAAAATTTCTTTTGTACATCGCTCAGTTGACATTTGGAATAGCTTACCATGCAAGTTCAGTAGTATACATCTAAATCAATACCCACATTTGAGGCAAGTTTAAACAACTAGGAAAACCAGCCCCTAAGCTATTTATGATTACAAAGATTGTATCCAGATTTGCCCAACAAGACATGAAAACTTCAGTCTAACTACCTGACTACAGGTACCGCGGAGCAGTTTTTAAGTGTATGCGTGTGTATAAGAGGGGGTGAGAGGGTGGGGTTAAACAAGTAAATGACGAAAATAGGCACCATCACATTCATATTAAACCCTCTACACTACCTCTCAACCATATTGGTGCATACATAGTGTGTTAGTCAGAGACGTAGGAAGGGTAACCTCTCAGGGAAAGGCGAGAGGTAGAAAGGAGAAGAAAGGGGGGGGGGGGGGAGAAGTCCCAAGAAGTTTCCTGGTTACAAGTGGAAAAACTCCACTGGTAAATTAAGTTCTATCACTGACAAACTGATGTTGCTACAAATCGGATAATTACTAATCTCTTTGGGCAGTTTCTTTAAAAGTTCGGTGAATTGCATTACAATTTGAGAGAAATTTTGGGCAATTTATGGGAAATTTCCTTCATTTATAGATAATTTTGTTCGATTTGTTAAGAACTTTTTTGCCAATTTTGGGGAAATTTAAATAATATTACCAAGCAATCAATTACAATTTTCTAATCTTACCAAATTTTCTTTTAATTTTACCTTAATTTTTGGGAAATTTTCATCGATTTTATGCAAATTTTCTTCAATTTTATGGAAACATACTTCAATTCTAGGAAAATTTCATTCATTTTTAGGTACTTTCTTTAAAGTGTCGGTGAATTGTGTGACAAATTTAGGGAAATTTTGCTATTCTGAGGCAATTTAGGGTAATTTGATGACAAATTTCAAATAATCAAACAAAAGTGTTTTTTTCAATTTAATCTTCATTTGCTCGGAAAATTTTCTTCGAATTTAGGAAAATTTCGTTTATTAGCGGGAACTTACCTTAAAAATTCGGGAGCTGTTTGTCAAGTTTAGGAAACTTCGTTCATTTTTGAGAAGTGTATCCAATTTTCGGGAATTTTCCTTCATTTTTAGGCAATTTTCTTCAATTTTGAGGTAATTTTGGTCAATTTTCGGGAAATTTTTTGACAAATTTGACCAATATTTCAAATAATTTTACCAAATTATTCTTTAATTTTACCAATTGTTTCAATTTTATGTCACTTAGTTCAAATTTTTACCTTCAAACCTGAAAACTGAGAAGGTAAAATCCTTTCAGGATATTATTATTTTATTTTTGCACAGCAAAAAAGTGGGGGCTAAAGCCCCACAGCACCCCCACTCACACCTCGTCTCCCGTCTCCGCGGACCCTGAAGTACAAGCTTTGAGCTAAAAGAAGAGGATCCAGAAGAAACCTAAAGTCGGAAGAGGTTCTGTGAGTATCTGTGAGCTTAGCAACACTGACATTCTGCCTGTTTCAGGTTTCTTTTGTCCCCGTGATAATATTATTATTTGGAATGATAAGAGAAAGTGAATGCCTGTTACATACTCAAGTTTGCACATGTTTATAACCTGATAACTTCACAACATAAATTTCGTCTTGGAATTTTTTTTAGACCGATGTAATGTTGAGGTCCGGGGAGGGTGGAGAGGGGGTAACTTCCATATGTGAGGTATATACATGTGCCACCTGCGCAGTTGCCTTTTTACATACTTTTCGTGGTGCAGGTATCAAAAATGTAATCTCTCATACTGCAGATCCCAATTTTTTTTGCATATTTTCATACTGCAGGTATCAAAAATAATATATTTTTGTACTGCAGGCATAAGAAATCAATTCTTTTCATACTGCAGGTGTCAAAATAATCTACCGTCATACTGCAGTTACCATAAAACCCCTCAAACTGCAGTCCAATTTTGAAAATCAGGGAAAAGGGGAGTTATATTGGTAGAGCGCACGACTGAGATGCTGGAGGTACCGGGTTCAAGCCTCAGACAGGTCTAACAAGTTTTTCCACAGTTATTTTTTCCACAGTTACGCCGATCTCCAAAGCGAAAGTACGTCGTTTGCAGCCCCTGCTCCTCATTCAGCTGTTGAGAGAAGTGGCAATGGTTGAATGGCGTTCGCCGTCCTTCGGAAGGGACGTTAAGCCATCGGTCCCGATGGTAGGACAGTCACACCCTACCTGGTTCTCTGAACACTTCTCGAAAAGAGTAGGGTGAAAATCCGGTGTTTACCCACTTCCGTCCCGGTCGCACGCGCCTGGCATCTGCTATACAGGCTATAGCTTGGCGTCTATGCTCTGTATAGGAGGAATCTTGCTGAGTTCCCGTAAGGGAGGATCACGTGCAACGCAAAACAAACACTGGGGGAACATACCTACCACTTCAGTATGGAGGTGTCTCCCACCCCACCCGGTTTGAGGTAGTCTATTAGTTCATAGCTTTTGAGACAAAGAATCGTCAAAAGCTTTCCCATCTTCAGAAAAACCCGCGTTTATCAAATCATTCTTGTAAAAAAATACGGTGTTAAAGAATTTCAAGTGCAGAAGTGTAATCAGAATTTCTCAAAAATACTTAAAAGACTCATAGAAATATCAAAAACATATCAATGCTTTAAAAGTAAGTGCTTTGCTTCAAAGCACTTCGAGTAGACCATGCAGTTTCTTTATCTTCATCATTTAGATTCTTCCAAAAGATTCAGCGTCTTCCCGCCATGTCTGCGGATCAAGTGACATAAATTTTCAAACCAAGCAAATACATGACCAGATGACGCAGCCACTTTCCGACTTTTCAAACATTTGAAAATCATCGGTTAATTAAGTCATTCATCACAAATCCTATTGGGCGAAAAGCTACACTATTGTTTTTCGAAAAAAATAAAACATAATTTTATAAATACATGTAGTTGATAACCTTTTTATTTACGTTTCTTTACAGGAAATATTAACTGTAAATAAATTAAGTTAGATTGGCAATGTACGTTTTATGCATTACAAACGCTTTTGATCGATTTATGACAGCGATGGCGTAAGTTAACCATAGATATAAATGAGAACAGCAAAAGAGTTTTTGGTGTTGAGACAGAAAGTTTCTTTGTTAGAAGAAACAAAAAACACCAAAAAGGTTAATTACATTCCGGCTGAAATGATCCTTTTATACAGATAAAAAGATTTAAACTCACTGGTAGCTCCCCCGCCCCCTCCCCCTGCCACTACCCTATGCACAGAGGAGAAACTAGCTATTGTCAACGCAACCAAAGAAAAAACCCTCAACTAAAGATAATAAATAATATCCCCTTGCCGCCATTGTAAAATGAGACCACCCAACCGTACTAAGAAGAAGCGCTGACATGTAATGAGAATAATTACCTAGCTTCAGTTGCCTGATGATCTGCTCAGGTGAAACCACTGGTTGCAGCTCAGATCCTGCTTTTAATAAATATGTATAACTGCTCTGCTACTGCATCGAGCACTTTTATCAATGTTGAGAAACATCATATTTATATATATATATATATATATATATATATATATATATATATATATATATATATATATATATATATATATATATATATATATATATATATATATATATATATATAATATATATATATATATATATACATACATACATGCATACATACATACATACATACATACATACATTCATACATACACACACACATACATACATACACACATATATACACACATATATACACACATACATACATATATATATGTATGTATATATATTATATTATATATATATATATGTATGTATATATATTATATTATATATATATATATTATATATATATATATATATATATATATATATATATATATATATATATATATATATATATATATATATATATATATATATATATATATATATATATATATATATATATATATATATATATATATATATATATATATATATATATATATATATATATATATATATATATATATATATATATATATATATATATATATATATATATATGAGTTTTTTTGCTTTGTTTTCTCGGCTTCCATCAACATTTAATTCATGAGTGGTCCAATGCCTGAAGGAACAACTTCGGATGAGCCACATGATCACTATTAGTTGATACAAATCCAACCAACTTATGTAAAATCGCATACTTGTATAGGGAGTTAAAACATGAAAACGCCCATTTCTGCAAAATTATCATTTTACTCAAAGTTTTTTAGAAAAAATAAATCTTTAAAACCGCATTCAGTCTTTTGTACAGTTATGCGCCTCTATATACGTCACAATGCTCATAGCTGGTGATTCTACATCAGGACACAACCCTTGAAAGTGGAAACAAATTATAAGACTTTACATTCTTACTATTCCCTGATAAATTACAAATCCGTCCTCCCCTCTGCCTACCCGACGGTCACTAGGCCTGGATCAGTTTTTTTTTTAAAGGGGAAGTTTCGCAAAATGGTTTGAAAAACCAGAAAGTGATAAAAAGAGGACAATTTCAAATTCGAATGAAATCTACTCATATACGCATTTGAGTTATCAGTTTCTAAAAAGGCTGAGGAGAAATTTCACTTGAAATTAAGAAGCCCTGTTCTGAATATTTCCTGTTTTTTGATGTCCCCAAATGGCAGACAATCAACCCAAAGTTTCAAAATGTAAATGGAAAATCGTGGTGTTCTATAGGGCAAAGTAAAAGTATGGATCCAGGAGAACAAGTCCTTTTGAAGGGCCCCTTGAAAGGTATCCAGCGGCGAAGCCCCGAAGCTCTGAAGATTTCTTGTTTATTTTTTGTATTGTTTTGTCACGCACATAAAGTATTATACAAAGTTCACTTTACTAAATGATTCATGACACGACTAATAACAAATGGAAAGCATATAGCTATTACAAATAATCAATCAATATGTCGTATAACGGACAAGTTTTAAAGAACGAAAAAGGAATATCTACAAGCCCCTCCCCCTACCTACTACCCCTCCTCCAGCTCCATCCGGCACCTATCCTGGCTGTCTGACTAGTAACTACACAACTACAACTAGTCATCAGAAAGACAACTTAACCATTTCCTTTTATCATGGCTCAAATTACAATCAAGGTAAAACTTCTCCAGATGGAGATAATATTTAATAAACTGAAGAGTAGAAGTTATGTTGGGTAACACTTTCATATACTTGCAAGTGAAAACATAACACTTCTCTACAATAGGGAGTTGTTAAGACAACTCTCTGACTAGAATAAGAACGTAGCTCATGAACAGATAAACAGAAGCTCCAAATAAGACAAAACCTATTTCAAAACGAAACAAAACTGGTTCTTACCAGGAGTTGGCATCCCTGTTCTTACTTAACTTGGATTCAAGGCCAGACCAAAGAGTCATTACAGACGGACTCAGTAATAGAAATAGATGCTCAATGGTTTCTGGCTGGGAGTTACAAAAGGGACAAAGACTAGAGTTGGTTTTACCAATTTTGAATATGTACGTATAATCATCCCAATAATGCGGTTAATTACACGATACTGAAACCATCTAAGCTTTACATCTCTACAATTCACAAAAGGATTCCGGAATATTTCCTTCCACTTATACATAAGTACATCACAATGAGTACATTTTTCCACTTTAGAAATGATTTATTAACATTGTTGACAGTGGAATACTTTTTAAAATGATTATTGTAAAAAAAAATAAAAAAAAAAATTCGACTCAAACTTATTGACTTGCATGATGATAGCATGAATAAAACATGATCTTAGCGGGCTGTCAAGTTTTGTCTGCAGAGGAAAAAAAATGTTTTTCGCACACTTGACAGATTTTATTAGCCCATGAAAGTTACATTTCGAATGATATTTTCTGATAAAATCTTCATACGAATGAAAGGTACCATCATTATCTGATTATTGAGTAAATTGTTGACATAAATGACGTTATTATTTTTCCATTGAGCATAGCAAACACTTTAGCCATTAACTGTAAAAAGATCATTATACCACAGTGGCTGATTGAGAATAGAACAAGCATCATTGGCCATACTACAATATGCATAAAGAAAATCACTGGAGAAGGAAAACACTTCTTTCCAGAAGAGATTCTTCACTGCTTCCGAAACATTAGCATAAGCATTCCCATTCATCCAAATTGCGTTGGAATTAAACTTAGTGTTTGCATAATTATAGCATTAACCAAGTCACAGCTACCGCGAAAGAATCAACATAACCACTCTTCATAGACTTAAAATAGTATAAGTTAAATCGGTCGTTTTTACTCCTCCCGCATCATATTAATTCACGAATTGTTTTCTGCTTATTTTGTCCGGACCTCCATGCCGCACAAACTTATAAAGCATGACATTTAAATTTTTAAATGATTAGTTCAGTGGTCAAACATCTTATATGAAAGAGGACTTTAAAAGAAACAAAATGGTGAAGAAAGCATTGCAACAGATTATTCTGTTAAGGAGATATTCAAGTTGAAAGTTTGGTATCATTTATGTAGAAACGACTGAAATCAGACTAATTGTGATGTCACAGCCTCAGATTTCTCAAAGTCTTTATGTATTTAAAAGAAAGTTTATTTCATTTTTTCACTATTTAGATTATTTTTTCTCAACCTTTCTCCAGGTGGTATATTATAATTACCTTCCTAGATTCAATTTTACTACTTTTTTTACATAACCCATGGATTTTTAACCAAATTCGCAGGACAAAATATGATAGAATACACAAACAATTTGAGGCATCTGAGACTATGACATCACAAGTAGTCTGATTTTGGTCGTTTCTACACAAATGATACCAAACTTTAAACTTAAATAGCTCCTTAACGGAATAAGATTTTTGAACGCTTTTTTCACCAATTTGTTTCTTTTGAAGTCCTCTTTCATATAAGATGAACATGCTTGACCACTTAACTAATCGTTTAATAGAACAATCAGGAAGGTTCGGTAAGAGAGGTGCCAGGTAATTAAGCCGAGATATCAATAAAGATTTAATAACAGTAACCTTTCCTAGGACTGTTAAGTAGAGTTTTGACCAAGCACTAATACCCTGTTTAACACTCTTTAAACAACATTATAATTGAGGCTCACCATCGCCTCTAAATCGTCTACAGAGAAGTTTATGTCTAGCAAGTCAAAATTATTGGTTTGATTATAATTAATATTAAACGTGGGGTGATTCCCCCAGTCTTTATTTACAAGAGAATTAATACCCTTAACCTGATTTATCTGGATGCGCACGCAAACCGGAGACCTTGCAAAACAGATAACTTGTCTAATATAATTACCAAATTTTGTTCAAATCCATACCATAGAAAGGTCATATTGTCAGCATACTGAATTATCTTATATTCTTTGTTACCCAAGAAAATTCCTTTAATACTATGATCATCCTTTACAATATCGGCACACAACTGCACAATGTAGGTGACAATGGATCCCCTTGTCTGTACTTTGCAACCTTTATGTAAAGAAAATTTGTCTGTAAACCAACCATTCAAATTCACCATCGAAAATATCTCATTATACAGCGCTTTGAACCACTTGACAGATTGACAGAAGGACCAAAATGAAAAAGACAACAACAAAATCGAGAACTTTTTCAATGAAAGATAATTTATCAAAGGCTTTTTCAAAATCAACACTTAATACTTATCCTGGTAAGTTTTCAAAATGAAAGTATTTTATAATATTGTAAACTAATCTAACACATTCTCCTATTTCAGTATATGACGAACTTGCGTGCAACCTTTTTGACTATCATATATTAATACTGGCAACACTTCTTCAAGTCTATTAGAAATGCAAAGAGAGGCTAGTTTCTAAGAAATATTAGATACAGAAATAGGGCGCCAGTTATGGTTCAAATGACGAGCCTCGCTTCGGATTTAAACAAATTATACAATGCCTTTGCGTAATCGATAAACAACCAGATCTATAATCATGATTGGGAGATCTTTAAACAAAATGCGACACATCAACACCAAAATACCTTATAGAATTCAGCTGTGAAGCCGTCAGGGCCTGGTGACTTATTATTCTTTAGCTTTCTAACAACACTATATAGTTCAGCCATAGTTACTTCACCCTCTAAAGAAGCAGATTCCTGAACAGAAAGGCTTCTTGTCTACTGAGGTAAAACTTTATGCAAAGAGGGAGGAACCACATTATAATCCTGTGAGTAAAGATTTGTATAAAAGTTAAATACAAAATGAGATATATCATTTTTCTCAGTCAATAAAGTGATATCACTGGATTCTAAACATGCAATTTGTTTGTTAACAAAATTGCATTCTTTTTAAGTTAAGGATTATTTTAAAAGTTTTTATTATCCTTTATCAATTGAACACGAGATCTAATCATTGCTCCTTTAATTCCTCCATTTCTCCAGTCACATAAATCGCTGTTTAAAACAACTGTTTGATCCTGAGCATAAATCGCTGTTTAAAACAGCTATCTGATCCTGAACATAAATCGCTTTTTAAAACAGCTATTTGATCCTAAACATAAATCGCTGTTTAAAACAGCTATTTGATCCTAAACATAAATCGCTGTTTAAAACAGCTATTTGATCCTGAACATAAATCGCTGTTTAAAACAGCTATCTGATCCTGCATATAAATCGTTGTTTAAAATAGCTATCTGATCCTGCATATAAAGTGCTGTTTAAAACAGCTATCTGATCCTGAACATAAATCGCTGTTTAGAACAGCTATCTGATCCTGAACATAAACTGCTGTTTAAAACAGCTATCTGATCCTGAATATAAATCGTTGTAAAATAGCAGTGATCCTGAACAGAAATCGCTGTTTAAAACAGCTATCTGATCTTGAGGTGGGCATGACTGGCACTAGCACGAGTTATAATACTCTCGGCGCATCGATTAGACTGAGACATATTCTGATGCCAAGATACAAGTATATCCAACATTATACAATCTATTCCCGGCTATTATCGCGCGGTCATGAAGATAACTATGATATTATCAAAAACATTTTCAAAAGTATTTTGTCTTTTTGCGAAGAAACAAAAACAGAAAGGTAGAACCATATTGACTTGATTTTCCTACAATTTGTATTCAATACTAGGCAATTTTTTCCCGAAGAAATAGTCAAAATTGGAATTGCTCGACGATTTGTTTCTATTTGGGTATAACACCCCACATTGCACACCCCATAAGCAGTTAAGTTACGCCTCTGCTTGCATTTGTCCCTTCCCTTTAACCCTGACTTACCCCCAATTAATTCCAGTGGCATCGCTGAACCTTTTTCGGGGGCAAAATCAATCATTTTCTGATTCTATCCATATACCTTCTTCCAATATTTCTGAAATTGTCCGATTTCTGACGGCCAAATTTTCGAAAAGTACAAATATGTTTTGACTTTCCCTCGGAATTTCAAGGAGATAAAAATATCCCTTTCTATTTTGTCAATGTCGCCCCCACTTTAAAAAACTATTAATTATTTGTCCTATTGAAACCTATGATGAAAGAATCTAAGTTTAGGGCCCCTTTTGTACCATAACGCGAACGAGTTGGGATGTTTTGTGATGTTTTCCCAAAAGGACTATGTTATATTTCTCGAATGAGGATAGTCTCAATAGGGGGTCATAGGGGGTCACCGGAGGTATCAGGCATTTTTTTTTCAGGCCAAAGTAAAGAGGTGTTGGACACCCTCACCAAATAAGTCAAATTTTGGTATGGGTCCACGGATAAATAGTTCTCCATGAAACTTTTTCTGAAGCAGATCTCGTCAAATTGGAATATGCATAGTCAAGACCTACCTATTCTCTATACCATTCCTAAAATTGCGACTTCTCATCTTCCTGTCCTCATGAAATGGGACCTCTCGAAAATGTCTTTATTAGCCTTTTCTCTGACATGGGTGGGAGGGGGAGTCCTCATTTGAGGGTGGGGTCGCAGTAATACCTAATTAGTACTGTGCTGCCGCTTTTGAATATATATATTATATAAGTACCATATCGATGTTATGTCTGTCCATGTACGTCGTACCTGTGTTCTCGTCCGGGTAGTATTAAGCGTTTCGTGATAGCATTGTTACTATCATAACCGAATACGCAGGCGACGACCCCGTCATTGTAATTGTGTGTTCACTCGTCGTCGTTGTAGTGATTTCATGCATAAGACACAGAATAGGATATTGAAGTAGAACGTTTCTTTGCCATTTTTAATCTTTAAAAGTCTTTAAAATGAGATGAACTTGCTTGAACACTAAACCAATCCTTTAAAGAATTAGCTCAGTGGCCAAAATTGTCCATCTAATATCAAAGAGGACTTCAAAAGAAACAAAATAGTGAAGAAAGCGTTTACAAATATAATTCCATTAAGCAGATATTCAAGTTTAAAGCTTATCTGTGTAGAAATGAACAGTGTAGTAAGTCTACTATGGATAGCTGGCATCTTCATTCTCACATTCCTAACAAATGTTAATGTATTTTAAAGAAAGTTTATTACATTTTTTC
>JAIGNY010003643.1:0-62500 GCA_020152595.1 Chiridota heheva | reverse complement strand
TTTTGCCTAGAAAAACATTTGAAGTTTTCATTGAATTAAAGTGATAAAGGCATTTTGTTTCTTCTTTTTCCGATATAGTACGTCCTAACGGGAGTTTTAATGGACTGTTTTACTGTTTTCCAATCAATTTCAACTACTGAAATGTTCTGGCATGTTGTTATGATATTTAAATATTATTTTTCTCATGTGTTAAAAAGTATTGAGAATCAGAAATCTTTTTCCGTCTTAAGCAATATTCAAGTTTGAAGCTCAAAGAGAAACAACTATAATCGGAGTAGAAATGCCATGTAAACATGTCCAAGAAATCTTTGTGTATTTTGTTAAGAAGTTTTCAATATTTTTTAACTTGAAAACCGCTGGTGTAAAGTATTAGTAGTCTTTGCAGATTATTACAACAGAATCAGTATTTGTGAATAAAGCAGAGTAAATTGCGACAAAGTTTATTTCATTAAGTAAAAAATTAAATTCATAATAGTGGAAAAATCCTAGTAAAGCGGTGAATAATACTATACTGTAGATAATACTATATACTGTAGATAATACTATATACTGTAGATAATACTATATACTGTAGATACTATTATATACTGTAGATAATACTATATTGTAGATAATACTATTGTATATACTGAAGATGACACTATATACTGTAGATAATACTATATACTATAGAGTTTGATGAAGTATGTTTACTTTTCGTTTCTTAGAATATAATTTTTCATTATTCTTTTTTTTAATTAAAATTTGAAGTCAAAAAGTTAACAATAATATTTTTAGTTACAATTTTTTGACTAAATTGATAAAATCATTAAAAAGTCTTAAAATTGTGTTGATAAGAGAATAAAGTTGTGCTGCAAGAAACACATTTTGCCAAATTGTACCGCTATACTAGGGCTCTACCATGATATTTCTTTTATCTAAATATGATTTATGAATGTGAGTGTTTGTTTTATTCAGTCAGTCATTTAGAGTAAAATAGACTTTCTACTGTTTACCTTTTACCTATCTCAAATTGAACAATATATGATTATAACTTTCTTTCTTCAGAATTCTTATCTATTGTCCTTTTATCATGTCTGTCCACCAAATTGATAAATATTGGTTTCAAACTGGGCAGGGATTTTCTTCTGGAACCAATTTCCTTCCAAAATATCAAGTTTGAACTGAAAAAAGTAATTTTTTGACCATAATTTACAGCACAACATTGTACTATGTATGTATGTACTGTATGTATGTACATGTATGCATGTAGCAGATGCTCCCTTGCACTCCTGTACATGTTTTGGTATAAACTTCTAGGGAAGATGGAATTATAGTATTGTAATATACAGACCCTAGCTTGAATCAAAAAGGGGCAGGGTGCTAGACTTGTTGGGGAGCACATTAATGTACACGCGAAGCACTGCATTTTTTCGGCATGGAGTCCAGGGACCCCCTTAGGCTCAATCCCATGGCGAAGAAGCTCTGGGATTTGAGCTATAATCATACCTCAGAATGAAACTATTTTGATTGATAAGGACCATTCATGAGCCAAACAGGACAATTGCTAACTATGCTATCATTCTGTGTTCTGTATCCATGTAAGGTATTTCATTTATGAGGTTAATTAAGATTATTAAGTTTAACAAAATATATATATTAAAAAAATAAATAATATTTTTTCCCATGAGGGGCGGTGCTAACCCCAGGGGGTAGGGCATACCCCAGGGAGTAGGGCATACCACAGGGGGAAGGGTATACCCCCAGGGGGGCAGGGCTGACCCCCAGGAGGGCAGGGCGGGTCCACAGAGAGGTAGGGCGGGCCGCCCCTGTAAAACAGCAAAGCTAGGGGTCTGAGTAAGTCTCAGGAAACATTTTATGGATTTTTGTATGGTCATACTATATACTGTATACTGTATATTCAATTAGAAGTTCAAATTATTTTCCAATAAAAAATAAATAAGAAATCCCCATGAATTGTTATTTGGCAAAGTTAAACGTGCCAGACAATCCTACTGTACAGTAGTCTGATTTTCTTTGCTGTAGCTGCTCAGTTATGGAACATGATCTCAATGCATTTAAAAAGATTGTAAAAACTCTTCTTTTCCAGACAGCATATTGTATGTTAATTGGCTGTAATGAACATGTACAGAGGCTTGTGCTGTTTGGTTTGTGATGTGCAGGATTTGGCGAGCTATAAAGAATTGTTGTTTTATTATTTTGGAAGTGGGGAGGGTACTGTATCATATAGAGAATCTGAATAAATCCTAGTATAGTAGTAAATTGAAGTATGTTTACTATGTGTTTCTTAGATTATCATTTTTCATTAATTTTCTTATTCTTGGACTAAAATTTCATTTTTAGCCAAAAAATGTATTAACCATATTTTTATTTACAATTATGTAAAACAAAATTTGTAAATCATTAGAAATTCTTACAGTTTTCAGTTGTTTTATTAACTTAATAAAGTTGCATTACATGTACTGTACATGAAATACATTTTGCCAAAGTTTTACTACAGTTACATGTACATGTACATGTGTATGCTAGCACTTTACCGAGGATCTAATGCTCTTGTATTAATTATTATATTCAATAAACTGAATTGAATGTAATGTAAGACAAGAATAATGATACAAATCTTCACATAATTCTTTAAAATGGATCAGGAATACACATCAATGACTTCTCACTATGAGATATACAGTATGCAGGGTGAGATTTGGAGTAGTGTTGTATTGTATGTTACAACATGTCATATCAATTCTGTCTTTCTTTGTACATGTCTTTTCTTGTTGGTAAATGGTGGTCATTTTCTCATAAATTTCTCATGATTTACAGACCTGAAAGCAATTTAAGTAGAACTACTTTTTGTTTGTGAACTTTTTATTATGTACATTTACAGTAATTGAGTTATCCAAGAAAACAATTTCATGTCTGGTGTGGCTGTTCAATATACTGTAGTATGTGATGCCATGCGCACTATACAGTTTGTCCAAAAATGAAGCTTGGTAATCTACTTTACAACCATATAAAATATGTCAAAATATGAATTGATCATTTCTTCAAATATATGAAAGCTGCCACATGTGGTTGGATCCAACAGGACAACACTTACTGCATCGTTGTGTCAATAGACCTGGTTGGATTTAACAGCACAACACTTACTGCACCGTTGTATCAATAGACCTTTGGACATGCTGATCAAAGAAGGCTTTTTGTTTTTATCCCAGCTGTCAAATACATAAGATTCAATAATGGAGTTATTATTGGACATGTACTGTAGCATACTGCCCTGTCCATATAACAAATTGTACATTTGGTATGTACATTTGGTATGACTTAATTTTGTGGGCACTCCAGATTGTGATTAATTGATATGACAGAAATTATTAGGGATTATTTTTCATCTGGCAGAGAATGACAAGCAAAGGATAGGGATGCATGCACCTGAACGGTCTTGCACCTGCCAAGGATAGGGATGCATGCACCTGAACGGTCTTGCACCTGCCAAGGATAGGGATGCATGCACCTGAACGGTCTTGCACCTGCCAAGGATAGGGATGCATGCACCTGAACGGTCTTGCACCTGCCAAGGATAGGGATGCATGCACCTGAACGGTCTTGCACCTGCCAAGGATAGGGATGCATGCACCTGAACGGGTCTTGCACCTGCCAAGGATAGGGATGCATGCACCTGAACGGTCTTGCACCTGCCAAGGATAGGGATGCATGCACCTGAACGGTCTTGCACCTGCCAAGGATAGGGATGCATGCACCTGAACGGTCTTGCACCTGCCAAGGATAGGGATGCATGCACCTGAACGGTCTTGCACCTGCCAAGGATAGGATGCATGCACCTGAACGGTCTTGCACCTGCCAGGATAGGGATGCATGCACCTGAACGGTCTTGCACCTGCCAAGGATAGGGATGCATGCACCTGAACGGTCTTGCACCTGCCAGGATAGGGATGCATGCACCTGAACGGTCTTGCACCTGCCAAGGATAGGGATGCATGCACCTGAACGGTCTTGCACCTGCCAAGGATAGGGATGCTTGCACCTGAACGGTCTTGCACCTGCCAGATAGGGATGCATGCACCTGAACGGTCTTGCACCTGCCAAGGATAGGGATGCATGCACCTGAACGGTCTTGCACCTGCCAAGGATAGGGATGCATGCACCTGAACGGTCTTGCACCTGCCAAGGATAGGGATGCATGCACCTGAATGGTCTTGCACCTGCCAAGGATAGGGATGCATGCACCTGAACGGTCTTGCACCTGCCAGGATAGGGATGCATGCACCTGAACGGTCTTGCACCTGCCAAGGATAGGGGATGCATGCACCTGAACGGTCTTGCACCTGCCAAGGATAGGGATGCATGCACCTGAACGGTCTTGCACCTGCCAAGGATAGGGATGCATGCACTGAACGGTCTTGCACCTGCCAAGATAGGGATGCATGCACCTGAACGGTCTTGCACCTGCCAAGGATAGGGATGCATGCACCTGAACGGTCTTGCACCTGCCAAGATAGGGATGCATGCACCTGAACGGTCTTGCACCTGCCAAGGATAGGGATGCATGCACCTGAACGGTCTTGCACCTGCCAAGGATAGGGATGCATGCACCTGAACGGTCTTGCACCTGCCAAGGATAGGGATGCATGCACCTGAACGGTCTTGCACCTGCCAAGGATAGGGATGCATGCACCTGAACGGTCTTGCACCTGCCAGGATAGGGATGCATGCACCTGAACGGTCTTGCACCTGCCAAGGATAGGGATGCATGCACCTGAACGGTCTTGCACCTGCCAAGGATAGGGATGCATGCACCTGAACGGTCTTGCACCTGCAATGCTTAATGAAATGGATTGTTTACAATAGTTTCTGTCTATTTTGTAGCCAGTAGGTTACTGTATGTACTGTATGTATTAACAATTCTTTGTTTTAATTTATTTCCTCAAATCGGGTAGTTTTTTAATTAATTTTTCTGCAATTTTAACAATTTTTTTTGGAGAGCGCCGAGCTGTATAGGCTTATACATCCAAGTTAAAAATGTTTGGAGATCAGCATGAAATTAACTAAACTCTCATTTACCCCCTTTTGAAAATTGTCCTTTTTCAGCTTGCCTTTTTTCAACCCACATTTTACCTCCCTCTTTCAAATATACTGTACTCTACCCCATTGCTTTCCACTATGCTGGATTTTGACACTAAACCCTATTAGTAGCTGTATAGAGCTACTGCCATTTTAGATTCAAGATAAAACCAGGGAAGGTTTAACTTTCTTTAATTGTGACAAGAATGGCAGGAATTTCACAGCATTTAAATAGACTAGGTTCTCTCTGGTTGAGAAGTCATTAGAAAGGCTTCTATCCTGCAGTTATGTACAGTTGAGTTTGTGCCCACAAGAGTCTGTATTGTCCTAGTAGGCCAGAGAGTGAATGATGTGTGAATTCAAAAATACTCAATGCAGTGCAAGATACACATGCTCAATTTTCAAGGCAAGTACTGACTATGTCAATATTATGACATTGGCTTGTTTTTGGATGTGTTTTTGTCAGATGGGACGAAGCGTTAAAGTGCTGAAGCCCAGTATGTTCACTTTTTAATGAGCAGATGGATACAGGCTACTGTAATTTATTGGTTGCTTGGGATTGTCTACCAGAAGATACTTCAAAAATTAAGAGAAACATCTCTTATTGATCTTAATACTGTACTTAAATTTTATGCTGAGTAGTGAGAGCCAGAAGGGAACCCAGATTAATAAAAAGGTCCCATTGAATGTTCTAGGGTCAAAACTTGTTCAAAAGTTAAAAAGCCATTGGTAAAAGAGAGATGAAAGCAGACCTGGATATGCAAAAATGGGAGTTTACAGGAAGTCATATTTTTTCATATATATATTTGTTGGTGATGAAGGCATATTTATATATATATATGTATATATATATATATCTATCTATATATATATATATATATATATATATATATATATATATATATATATATATATTTATATATGTATATATATTATATATATACATATATATATATATATATATATTTATATATATATATATACATATATATACATATATATATATATATATATATATATATATGCCTTCATTACTAACAAAAATATTCAAAATTAAATATAAATATAAAATTACAATATCTTTGAGACCATGTTTCTTCGTCAGCATGATAAGAAATGATGTATATAGTAACTAGAAACCACCTTACGGATATACGGATCATTGGTTTGAAAGCTGACTTACAAAGGAAAAATATATCTATATTACATAGGTGAAACTAAAAATTCTTTTAGGCTACACTTCAATAACCACAAACACTCAATTCACAACAACCTTAAAGGCTACGCGGTTTCCAAACATTTCAACACCCCAGAAACTCCATATTCGACTTACGTTTCTGCATAATTAAATCCGGCTTTCCTTCAGATACCGCATGCATGCAAAACTTGAAAACTTAAGTCGATTCAAAAACTTGACAGCAAAGTCAATAGGCCTAATAGGGACTTATCCTGCCTAAGTGGTTACTCCTTTGTAGGTCAGTTTTCAAACCAATGATCCGTGTATTCACAAGGTGGTTTCCAGTTACTACATAAATCGTTTCATTTTACGCTGACGAAGAGAAGGTCTCGAAAATTTTGTAGTTTTGTATTTCATTACGAATATTTTTGTTGGTGATGAAGGCATTAATTCTATTCTATTCCTTATATATACAGTATTTTTTTATACCAACCTAGTTCAAAAATTGCCCAGATCCAAGACAAAAAACTGTGAAACAAAATAATTGTGAATAAATTAATTTGAAATTGTGCATGAATATACACTTTAGACTTCTGCTGGCACTGCATGAAATTTTTCATTATTGACCTTAAGTGTCATTTTTCAGGTCATCGAACCCTATGGAGTTTGGCCCTTTTTTTAAATCTTATTAGAATTGAGTAGATAAACATTTCATAACATATTTTGTTGCTTATGCATCTATTTGTGAAGGTAAATAAAGAATGTAAATGTAAGAACATTAGTACATTGCCACATATCTAATAAGCAATTTTAAAGATTGAGAAATGTTATTGTAATATTTGTGTTATATTTAAAGCCTTGTCATCATCCTGGGAATATCATAATTAAACTTATACATGAATTTTTATGCATTACATATTTGAAACTTGAATGTTTCTTTATGTTGCTATCTTGGCAACATACAGTACCTGGGTATTCTTTCTTGGGAGTTTGTAATGTCAGGCCACAGAAGGACAACAAATCTTGCACTGGTGCTGTGATACTGTGCTCTTATGATCAATACACTACAAGAAAGTGATACATACCCCACATTGACATATAAATGTTGTTTTCTTTAGTAATAAGACCTGAAACATGTCAAACAAAAACTGACATATTATACCTTTTTAATTGTACAAGTTATTTGAGTAAAGGGATCACTGGCAGCATTGTCAATCCCAGCAATAAACATATCTTATACAAAATATAATAAAGTTTGTTCAAAAGTTTGATCAAACTTTAAGACTTCTTTATTACTGCAGCTCAAGCATTGTCCTACACCTATTAGTCCTTGTTACTATCACGTTCATCACCATCTTGGCCTATTAAAGAGTTGATAAATTCCTGATAAAAAGCGGAAGAGACGTTTGAGGTCAGCAATTTTTGCACTCTTTACAGGTATAGGTCCATGATATACAGGTGCTGTGGGAAACCTTTTTTCAACGTTTGGTTTCAGCAGTTTGAAAGTAAACTGAACAAGTCTATTCATACAAGATGCCACTTTCATTTCATTTCATTTTTGTGTGATTTTGAGAACGTGAGTGCCGTGTATTCACCTTTTTTGTATTTCTGTATCTTGGTTTCGATCGTTTAAAAAAGATGCTGATCCAGATGTGTTTTGTAGTCTCTAATCATGTCACGACTGACACGGACAACTTCAAATTTCTCTTCAACCATTTCTACCCATTGAACATTTCAACAGTATCTTTTTTTGGTTCTGATGTGATAGCATCAGGAACCTATGTGGTCATGATAGCGTGTGTATGTATGTATGTGTGTATCTATGTATATATTTATGTGTGTATGTGACGGCCAACTCGTTAACACAATATCTCAAGAACGATACAGTGGATTCATGTCATATGTGGTATGCATACAGCCCATGGTCTGTAGATGTGCCCTATTGTTTTTGGTGGTAATGTCATGCATATTAATGAGTATGCGGGGCTTAATGTAAAAATCTTAAAATGCTCATATTTTAACATTCGTTGATATGTTTTGTTCATATTTGGTACAGTTATGATGTTTGCTAGTGTGTACATGTTCATGGTATAAAAACTTTGAATTTCATTAATATGCATAGTGGGCAGGGCATAACATGATTTTGCTGAGAAGAGCTTGTAACTAGATATTTAAAGAACTACTAACAGGATTTAACTCATATGTCATACAAAGATTGCCCATGGTCCGTAGATCTGCCGTATTGTTTTTTGTGGTAATGTCATGCATATTAATGAGTAGGCGGGGCTTAATGTACAATTTTTGAAATGCTTATATTATAACAACTGCATTTATGTTTCGTTTCATATTTGGTACAGTTATGATATTTGCTAATGTGTACATGTTCATGGTATAAAAATGTCGAATTTCATTAGTATGCATAGTGGGTTGGGCTTAATATGCTTTTGCTGAAAAGGGCTTGTAATCACGGTATCTAAAGAATGATAAACTGTATTCGAGTCATATGTGATACACAGATAGCCCATGGTCTGGATGTGCCTTGATGATTTTGGTGGTGATGTCATGCATATTGATGAGTAGGTGGGGCCTAATGTACAAATCTGGAAATATCCATATTATAGCATATTATAACAACCACATTTATGTTTTGTTTCATATTTGGTATAATTATAATGTTAGCTGGCGTGTACATGTTCATGATGTTAAAATGTTGATTTTCATTAATAATGCGCAGTGGGTGGGGCTTAATATGATTTTGTAAACAAAAAGGTTGTAAACACGATATCTCAAAAAAGCATGAACTGGATTCACATCATGTGTGGTACACAGATAGCTCATGGTCTGCAGATGTGACCTAACGTTTTTGGTGATGATGCCATGCATATTAATAAGTGGGTGGATCCTAAAGTGAAAATTATTAAAAAGTGATAAATGAGCAACTACAGTATTTCTGTTTTGCATCATATTGGGCATGAAAATTTTGTTGGTTGTGTACATGCTTATGTTATCAACATAAGTCATTAATATGCATGGTGGGCATGGCTTAATTTGAAATTGTTAAATGATTTAAACACTATACTGTTTCTCATTAACTATATATCTGAATTATGCTATATATGTTGTGGTAGTGATGTCCTGAATATTAATGAGTAGGCGGGCTCACTGAAAAATTCTTGAAATAGGATAATCAAGCAATTGTTTTTGCATCATACTTGCTATGATAATGTTGTTGATTATTGTGCAAATACTAATGTCAAAATTTGTGTTGATCTACATGGTGGGCCTATGAAAAGATATCAGTTGGAGTTTTTAAAAATGTTAAATAAATGATGCAAATTAATGCTTAAATTACCTAAAGGTAATCATTAATAGTTTAACATAATCATGAGAATCTTTGTCTCACATGGGTGGGAAGAATACTATACATGTGCAATGCCATTGTCTTATCAAAACAAATTTTTAAAAAGATGGATAAAAGGGTGCTAAGAAGTTCATCTACTGTGTGATAGTAATGCTAAATACATTTTGTCTTGGAATTATTTTTTTCTTTCATTGATTTTTCATCAAATGTAGTCAGATTTCTTTCTTACCTTTCAATAGCCAACTTTCAATATAAACCTCTTATCTAGTGCTTTTGCATTTGAGAGAAGAAAAAAAAACACATCACATGATTTATTGTGTATTCTGTGTTTTGAGTGCAAAAGCCAACCTCCCTGCAATAGGCCCCATGTTTGTGACTTATATCTCCTCTGTAACTGCCTGTAAATTTCAACTGCTTGATTTTAAACAAAACATTACTCAGGTTGATTTGAAACTGAAAAAAAAAAAAAACATCTGTTTTATTTAGAAAGAAAAGTATGTGTTAGTGAGTGTTGTGCACTAAGTTCTGCATCCTAATAAAATTTTGAATTTTCTAAGGCTTTTATAATCCTATTGGCCATCGTGTCTGACAAATACACATATGTTGGTTGCTAATGTGGGTTTTTGGTCAATAATTTTTCAAAGTACTGTCATTTACAGTTTAATTGAAGCGATACAATGCGGAACTGTATGTTGGCCCTGTCTTATAACTACAGTGTATATAAAAGGAGGAATATTGTGATACTCAAGCCAAATATAAATCAGTTGCCCAGTCAGATATTGTCATGTGATTTAGGCAATACATGTTGGTCATGACAACCTTTCTAATGGGTTACCCAATCAGATATTGTCATGTGATTTAGGCTGTACATGTTGGTCATGACAACCTTTCTAATGGGTTACCCAATCAGATATTGTCATGTGATTTAGTCATGTGATTTTCTAATGGGTTACCTAATCAGATATTGTCATGTGATTTAGGTAATACATGTTGGTCATGACAACCTTTCTAATGGGTTACCTAATCAGATATTGTCATGTGATTTAGGCAATACATGTTGGTCATGACAACCTTTCTAATGGGTTACCCAATCAGATATTGTCATGTGATTTAGGCTGTACATGTTGGTCATGACAACCTTTCTAATGGGTTACCTAATCAGATATTGTCATGTGATTTAGGCTGTACATGTTGGTCATGACAACCTTTCTAATGGATTACCCAATCAGATATTGTCATGTGATTTGGGCTGTACATGCTGGTCATGACAACCTTTCTAATGGGTTACCCAATCAGATATTGTCATGTGATTTGGGCTATACATGTTGGTCATGACAACCTTCCTAATGGGTTAGTTCTACTATTTCTGAAACAAAAAAATAACAACATAGTGATACTAACATAAATCATTTATTATTCAAATGTTTCGATCCACAATTAGTGACGTACAAGTTCTCCTTACACAATTTGACTGAGATGAGCCCCTCTCTTTAAATGGTAGAGGTGAGGTATGAGTATCGGAGTTAATTCGTACTGTATGAGTATTGGAGTTGATTCATGTTTAAGCACATAGTTATAGGTTGTAATTTGTATTACTGATTAATTGTTCATTTTGTATAGTATTTTGGATATTTGTATTTGATACCAAAATCCAGTTCCGCGCTTATAAACATTTGGAATTTCTTTCTGACATTAAATTCAATTCTCCTTTCTGACAGTACTTCTAAAAATGAAGAATCGGATAAATCACAAGTGAAGACTTTATTTTCCCCATCAGTGTAGCTTGTTGTAATACATTTGATGAAATTTAAACAGCTTTGAGGATGTCTGTAATAAGATTAAAAACTGATTCACGATCTAGTGACTTTTTTCAAGGATTGGTTGATCTTCACAGCAGGTTGGTGACTCTACAACAGTACACCAGGTCAGACTGGTTTAACCCACAATAATCAGAGTCAAATTACCAGATTTACCCCATTGAAGCCTGCCTGCACACACATTTGACCTTCCTCACCAATCCAAACACTTCATTCCATAGTTGCTGGGATTACCATCAACTGAGAAATCTTTACTTTCCCACGCTGCTGGGCAAATTTGAATCTTTTGTGTGCCACCATTCTTCATCAAGTGCCTGGACTGTTTCCTCCAGTACTATTCATATTCAAATATCATTTTTATGTGCACAAAACTCTTTACATACTAGCCTACAAAGTTGGGCTGGTCCATGGATTCCCGAGGCGTTAACTTAGTAATGTTCAGGGGAATTATTATTTTTTTTTTAAAGAGATTCATATTTAATCTCTTTGTCAATTTGTGTGCTTTCAATTTTCTTTCTTTCTTGAAGTATGTGTGAGTAGTTTGAAACATTTTAATTTGGTTAAACCTCAACAAGTGTCAAGCACTTTCTTGTTTCTGTTCATCAACATTCTCTTGTATATACACAGTCTTAAAGGAGCATGTGTACTGTATGTGTCGAGAGGTGCAATTTACTGGTATGTGTGATGTTAGTAAAAAGATAATGCTATAAGATTTAAAGGTCTTGAGACATGTACAGTAGATGCAACAATTGCTAAATCACTGAAGGGGTAAAAACTGTTATTAAAATTGGTTGAAAACTGACTATTTTGCACCTTTGTAATGGAAAGATATCATCGCATCAATAAACTCAAAAGTGAACAAGCGTTGATTCTTGATTACTAGAAGTCTTTAATGTTATCAGTAACACACTAAGGCCCCTAAGTTCGGTCTGGTGGATGTGTGATCGATAACATCACAGATTTTTTGCTATTAAAAGGGAAAATTGAAAACAGGAAGTGATGTCACCAGCTCGGCAGCGTTCACTTCTGAATGTATTTATGGGACGATACCATTCCTTTAGATATCAGGCATCAGTTTGCAAATGGTAGTTTGTGATAAATGACTGGGTAAAATTGGTATTCTAGGTACTATCAGGCATTAGTTTGCAAATGGTAGTTTGTGATAAATGACTGGGTAAAATTGGTATTTTAAGTATTATCAGGCATCAGTTTGCAAATGGTAGTTTGTGATAAATGACTTGGTAAAATTGGTATTCTATGTATTATCAGGCATCAGTTTGCAAATGGTAGTTTGTGATAAATGACTGGGTAAAATTGGTATTCTAAGTACTATCAGGCATTAGTTTGCAAATGGTAGTTTGTGATAAATGACTGGGTAAAATTGGTATTCTATGTATTATCAGGCATCAGTTTGCAAATGGTAGTTTGTGATAAATGACTGGGTAAAATTGGTATTTTAAGTACTATCAGGCATTAGTTTGCAAATGGTAGCTTGTGATAAATGACTGGGTAAAATTGGTATTCTAAGTATTATCAGGCATCAGTTTGCAAATGGTAGCTTGTGATAAATGACTGGGTAAAATTGGTATTCTAAGTATTATCAGGCATCAGTTTGCAAATGGTAGCTTGTGATAAATGACTGGGTAAAATTGGTATTTTAAGTATTATCAGGCATCAGTTTGCAAATGGTAGTTTGTGATAAATGACTGGGTAAAATTGGTATTCTAAGTATTATTAGGCATTAGTTTGCAAATGGTAGTTTGTGATAAATGACTGGGTAAAATTGGTATTCTAAGTATTATCAGGCATCAGTTTGCAAATGGTAGTTTGTGATAAATGACTGGGTAAAATTGGTATTCTAAGTATTATCAGGTATCAGTTTGCAAATGGTAGTTTGTGATAAATGACTGGGTAAAATTGGTATTCTAAGTATTATCAGGTATCAGTTTGCAAATGGTAGTTTGTGATAAATGACTGGGTAAAATTGGTATTTTAAGTACTGTATTATCAGGCATCAGTTTGCAAATGGTAGTTTGTGATAAATGACTGGGTAAAATTGGTATCCTAAGTATTATCAGGCATCAGTTTGCAAATGGTAGTTTGTGATAAATGACTGGGTAAAATTGGTATTCTAAGTTACTGCAGTGTATATTTCTATGTTGTTTAAACATTGTCTATCAATAATTTTGTGAAAATCAATTTGCAAAAAACATTTTTTTAGGTGTACTATGTTTCAAACGATAACATTAGACATAAAAAACTATAGAGCACGGTTTCTCAATTAAATTTTTCTAAGGGCCACCATTTGACAACAGCCTCAGGCTGCGGGCCAATCTCGTGACAAAACCAGCATCACATGGCAAGCAAAACCCGTCAAAACAATCCCTGAATACAAACAAGCTGAGAGCACGCGTGAGAAGGATGTACACCAGATGTCAGCGGTTCGTTTATCCACCTTCCTTTGACACGCCGCGAGTCTGCCCATGTTAAAGCGGAACTTAAGATAACATTGTATTTGATAAGCTGCGATATTCTAGAGAAACCCAAAATGAGATTTTGCGATCTTTACAGATCTCATTTCGATCGATCGGGACGTACTATATATTTTTCCACTATGACTATCGTTTGCGGGCCAGAGTGGATTGTCTGGCGGGCCAGATTGGATTGTCTGGCGGGCCAGAGTGGCTTGTCTGGCGGGCCAGATTTTGCCGGCCGTCCGCCTATTAAGATTCGCTGCTATAGAGTATGTTAAATGAGCAGTCTCAAGCTCCCCAGTGTGGCATTGTTCTACAGTATGTCTATCATAGGATAAACATTTTTGCCATTTCAAGTTGTGAGCAGTGCCAATTCAAATTTCCTATTTAGGATACATGATGTTTTAAACAGGTGGGTTTGATTTGTATCTGTTTACTACAAATATTGTTTTGTTCACCTTGCACCCTTTGAGAAATTAAACTTCATGGAATGTTGTATTCTACAATCAGTGTGAAGAAGTTTTGTTATGAAATTTCATTTTTCATAAAGGGAGAACGTGTTGTAATTTGTTTTGGTAACAGTTGTTAGGAACCAAAGAGAAGCAGCTTGTTTTGTTCCTGCTGTACCATGCACAAATTTGTTATGTGTTACATCCCTCAAATGACCATTTACTTACAGAAGGAATGCTAATGATTTTTTCGGGGGTTGGATTGAAGGTGGGGATCTGCCCTTCCAAGATAATGCTTCCTCCCCCCCCTCCTATTTGCTCAAAATTTGTTGCTTAAATTTATAGAGGGATACAGTGTGTCTTAGGGACTGTAATTGCTTTTAATCCTTCCTGTTTCAGCGTTGTGATAATAATATTTAACTTTGAAGGCTATATGTATTTTGTTAATTTGGAACATTATGATACGTCTAACAAGGTCAGAATGCACTGGACTTGTTTCTATCACATAAGTAAGTCAGGGAAGTTACATCCCCCTCCCCCATACAAAACCTTTCACTCAAATCTCAACCTTCCACTCACATACAAACTTGAAACATGGATTGCTTGCTTACAAGCTTTATCTGAAATGTACTAGGTCAGTTCATTGGTTTCTAAATTTAGAATGAGGAAGAAGTCACTTACTTGACAAATGTCAATATTTAATATAATTTGATTGTTGTTGGACATCAAATTTATGTTTTAGGAATAATGTTTGCTTTCTACAGTACATGCTAAACAGTTTAAATGGGGGAAGCATTGTTTGATTAAGTTTTCAACATTTGATGAAGATCTTTGCAATATGTGTCACTAGAAAAAAGGGTCAAAAATGACATTGCAGACTTGCAGTATTACTGTAATTTTCATCTGAAAAGTTTTGGAAAAAAGTTTTTAATTAGAGAAAAAAAATAATAATTGGAGAAAAAAATTAATTGACTCTTAATACACATAATGATTGTAAGAAAGTGAGGCTGTGACATAACGCTTGTATAGTAGAAGTATTAAAAAATATATGTAGTAACATGTACATGTCAAAGTTTATGGAATGGGTGCACTCACAGTCTGGTTGGTTTATTGCCTCATTAAACAATTAGTATCATGTTTATACCATATCAACAAAGTTTTGTAGCCATGTGATACTATTGTAATGCTGTTTCGTATTCTGCTGCACCAAATCAGGCTCATTAACACAATTAGTAAAAGCCTGAATTCTGCAGCAGAATATGAAAACACGTATCAAGACCTTCAAATTAGCATAACGCAACGAGAAATGAGTCCATTTTAACCTACAGTATATCAAAAAGCAAGATCTTCAGAAGATTTTTGCCTATGTGTCACAGTAATCCTTGTTAATACTGTGTGGTATTTATTAGTCATTCTATAAATAGTCGTAATATAAACATAAAATAAACATGAAAACAAAATAAGCATAAAAAACATGAAAATAAGCAAAATAGAAAATGTTAATAAAAAATGGATAATTGAATATGAATAAAATTGATACACGTAGTTTAAGAAATGTTACAACGAAATAAACATTAAAAAAAAAAAAAAAAAGAAGATAAAAGAGATAGTTTAGGAAAAATTGAACAAAATAAACGACAAACAAATAATTGTAAGATTAGGATGTTACACACTTTTTAGGAAAATGCAATTATTCCTAGAATAAGCAACTTATATGATATGTTTATCATGAAAAAAGTGAAAGAGTTATATATATATATATATATATATATATATATATATATTTGTTATTGTTTTGCTGGAATGAGAGAACTGAGCAAACAAACGGACATTCCCAGGAAGCCAAGCCCTGGATGTGTTTCTCACCATATATGTCTGTGGATGGAACATTCAGCATTTCTAAAATGGTTTATGTTTCCTTCTTGTCTCCCGTTTACGTTCCCTTCTTGTCTCACATTCTACATTAACTTAAATCATTTTCTCATGATCTGCATGAACTCTGGGACCTTTTTGATTTATCGGAGAAAATATCAAATTGGAGAGGATTTGTTGGTAGGAAAATATGAGAGAGAGTTTTACAACGTGATGCATGTTAACATTAGAAGAGAGAGTAATGGCTTGTACCTCAGCTTAAACTTCAACATTAACTGCTTTAGTTTTATTCATGATACAGAATTGTATGGAACAGTTTATATTACACACAGCCTGCAATGTCATTACAAAAGTGTCAAGGCCTGAGATTTTAAAAAGCTGTAAAATGGTGAATTTTGAATTTGGATTCTTTTCAGTTTTTTGGTTTCAATGCGATAGCATAAGGATCCTATGTAGTCATGCTGGCATGTGTATGTGTGTCAATGTATGTATGTATGTATGTATGTATGTATGTATGTATGTATGTATGTATGTATGTATGTATGTATGTATGTATGTATGTATGTGTATGTATGTATGTATGTATGTATGTATGTATGTATGTATGTATGTATGTATGTATGTATGTATGTATGTGTATGTATGTATGTAAAGTGTGTATGTATGTATGTATGTATGTATGTATGTTTGTATGTATGTATGTATTTATGTAATTTTGAAAAAGTGATAAATGAGCAACTGTATGTCCATTTTGCGTCATATTGGGCATGATTATTTTGTTGGTTATTTTGTTCCTGCTTATGTTATCAGCAGATGTCATTGATATGCATGGTGGGCGGGACTTGATGTGAATGTCCTAAATATAAATGTCCTAAATGTAAAGTAAACATACTGCATCTCATGAATGATATCTCACATTTATGCTACATCAGGGGTCATGGTCTGTACATGAGTTCTAATGTTGTGGTAGTGATGTCATGAATATTAATGAGTAGGCAGGGTTTACCAACAAATTCTTGAAATAGAATAAACAAGCAACTGTTTTTACATCATACTTGCTATGATGATGTTGCTAATTATTTTGCAAATGCTAATGTTGTCAACATTTGTATTGATCTGCATGGTGGGTGTGGCTTATGAATAAATATCATGGAACAAATATCTTATGATAGGCCTAAATATAATGGAACAAATATTTCATGATAGGACCTATGCAATGACATGACAGTTAATACAAATGTTGAAAATCAATCAGCTTATAAAAAATAAATTTAAAAAAACCCATCGGAACCACAAAACCTTTTGGTTCTGGTTGTATTTTTCAATTAATATTGACTTTAAGGTCCCTCAACTCAGAAATCCTGTTTTGCATGTTTTTGATTTCTAGCTTTTAAGTGCCAGTTTTTTCACTTTTGTACCTTGAATGGAATATTTGTGTTAACTTTGATTTTCCTTGATACGATAAAAGACGATTAAAGAAACATTGTTAAAGAAAAAAAAACTGTATTGATATGTTATTCCATTTAGGATTGATTGTGTTTCAAACATTTCACCAGTATGTCAGAAAGGGACCATGGAGTGTACAATATGATGTCAAACTTGCAGATCCCAGATAATTCCTTATATGATATGGTTTTAGCTCCACCCATTACACAGAGCGTAATGAGTGGAGCTTATCAAATCCTACATTCGCTCTTACACTGTTTATGTGTCTACAAAGTTTTGTGTTAAAACGCATCTCCTCCTTGGTTTTAAGAGTTTTGCTCATGAGATTGTGGCTCAAGCAAAATTTTTGTATGCTTCATAAAACTTGTATTTTAGATAAGAGATATTCCATGTAGTTTTTGAATTTTTAGCTTCCGAAAGGTAAAATTTTTGTTTACAAAAGTGTCAGATTTTAATACGTAATGGCGCTAAAAATAGCTCTTTTTGCTGTAAACAGTAATCCTATTTGCGTACCGGTATGTGCCGGGCCGGGCTGTGATATTGGTATGTACTGTAGGTCCTTTATACACGGGCATATCTATTAGTTACATGTACAGACATGTATGTGTGTTGTTGATAATCATATCGCAGTAATTTCTAATCAGAATTCGGACATTCTTATATGAATATGCAAATTCGCAGAATCTAATTTAGGCCTTGCTGTATCATATTGTCTTGGATTTGAGTACGAGTTCCTAATAGATCATGACATAACCTAGAAGATAACATGTGAAGTTGTTGTTTGATCATTTTTGCATATCGTACAGTAAGTCTTAAGTGTCAAAAGTTTAATTGTGCTACATTGCATCGCGGGGGCTAAAACGTTGCACTATCTTTCACGGAGGTTAGAATGTTAAACTTAAATGCACTAAGGATAAAGTTTTGTTGGGTTGGTGAATGCACGTGACATTGCGTAAGCCGGAAGTTGTTACTAATGTGCCGTATGGGCAGCATATTGCCAGAAATAAAAGTTTGTTTCCAAACTTGTTTACAGTGTTTATGGACACATTGAAGAATCATTGCTGGGTAGTATTCAATGGGGCATCCCAGGGCTGCTAGTAAGGTTGTGACTGTTATCCATTTAACTGTTTGTTCCATTATCTGTTTAGGAAATCATGGTCCGTGTAAACGAATGTTATTTCAATTTTTATGTTTGTTTTTTAAAGTTTGCATAAATTCACGGAAACCATGTAACCAACCTTCTTGTGTCAACATCTTTACCCACTAAATTATTGCCTTCACATTTCACCCGGGATCCATATGCATAACATTAAACATTTCCACGGTACCTGGGATCGGATGGAACGCAGCTAGCTTGTTTGTGTTCATAAGGAAGGTCCGGGCTATCACTCATTAAAGTAACTCGTCAAATACACACACAACAAATTTCTGCCCATATTCATTCATTATCGAATTACAGTACATATCTCTCAACCACTGACCGGCGGTCCACGTGCAAATCTTTCGCTCACAGCCACGCTTTACCTCCAAATAAGGTGTACTGTACTAACTTTTTTAACATTCCACGTGGATGGTTAAGAATCATTGAGTTATGGCCCGGTCAAGGGGAATCACATGTTAAATCCAAACTGCGCATTGTCTTAGACACCCCTGGATATCTCAAGCGTGAGGTATTGCATACTTGCTGTGTGTGTGAACAGGGATCCCAACTAATCCCAGGTGTGAACATGTGCAGTATATTTTATGGGGGTTTTGGTCTACTTAACTGTGCTGTCAGTGCTTGGATTATTATCGGGATTATTGAAAATTAAAGTTTTGTTTTTAATTATTTTGCAGGGTTGCTTACAGTATGTTCCTTACATATTTTCATCAAAGAAAAACTAGGTTTGCTAGTGTGCAGTATTGTAATTTTTGTGATTGTGTTCATTCTCTTGAAGACCTTCCATTATGTGTAATAAAAATGATTGAACCCCGATGGTGTGCATTCCCTTTCCATAAGTACCATTTATTTTCCATGAATTTTTGTCTTGCTTTTATCAGTTAGGATATAAATTTTCCACTCGTTGGGTGGAAGCTCTTTGGTCGGACCATGGAAGTAGAAGAGATGCCAGTCGTGTTAGTATGGCTGCAAGTCAGTGATGGCTGGCTGTCTGAGGGTTTGACAGGAACCTATACCCTGTTGTACTGTTTTAAGCCTTGTGTTAAAACATAGGAAAATCTCAGTTTAAGATCTTTTGGAAAACGAAACCATTTTACCCCTTTTTTACCCACAATGCTTCATGATACTCAAAACCCGTCCTTGTCTTCATAAACTGTTTACGGTGATTTTAGTTACTTTTATCGAAGTATTTACTGGGCTACTTTTCACTCCGTAACATCATCTGACGAGCTTTTCAAAGTGTGATCAAAGTTCAAAACACTGCTATCAGGGCTATAACATTTTATCGGGGGGAATTATGTTTAAAATTATTTAAGGGAAAAAATAGATAATACTTATAAAGTACAATTATTTAATCTAAGCATTTCTTGTTTATCATTTATTTGTTTCACTCAGTTTTCATACTAAAATTATTCAATAAAATTATATGAACCAACAAAATATTGTTAGCGAAAAATTAACCTGCAGGTAAGTGGAACATCCTAAAACTTATTTGCGGATGTTTGAGTAGTTGATCACAAACGTGAAGTGACTAAGAAAGATGGGGACCAAAACATCGAATCGGAGAACTTTATCGGAAAGTTAAATAGGTAAAGATTTAGGAAAAGTTTTTTGGAAAAGTGTATTATTTAGACTAATTGGTGTAAGAATATCCAAAAAGTAAGTTATTTTTCAATCATCAATTTTCTACAGTGTGTGAATTAAAAAAACCATTGGAATTGTAGCCACTTTATAACAACCCTCGTATGGCAATTCCAATGTCAACCCGTACTGAGGGATGTGTATAATAACTAAGTACTGTATTTTCCCCAACATGAAAAAGCATTCCATCCTCAAAACGGCAGTAGGCTTTGCAAGTTTGCACGAGGGAATGACCACATGCATGACGTGAGTGATTACGCACATAAACAGCATAGAATATTACGATAAACAAAATGTTAAACAAACAAACAAACAAACAAACTGAATGCAACTCATACAGGAAAGTTCAAACTCTTGGATTTAATAACATGATGAATAATTGCCCCAAAATGGAATTAATATAAAATAAAAGTTTAAAAACATTTTAAAAATATCAGATATGACAAAAATAAAATAAATAAAAGCAATCAATTCATCTTGCATTGTTATGGGTTGAGCTATAACATCATTGATGTCTAGTTATAAAATGATTTTTTATTTTTTTCACTTAAAGTGTATGGTGTACATGAGCAGATGGGCGGAGTATATACTTGCGAAAGTGCATGTCGTACCTCATCACATTATTAATAAAAAAATAAGAAAATGTTTTTAATAATTTAGAAACATGCAATTCATGTAAGTTTCAAAGAAATTAATAAACATTGACTAGTATCTGCCTTTATGACATCACACTGCACACTTTTCAAGACACCAGTGAAATCTTTGAAGTGCAATAATTCCTAAATGGAATAGTGTATCAACATGGTTTTTCTACCAATTTGTTTCTGTAATCCAGTAGTTCTCTATCATATAAATATCACAGAAATATTCCTTTACCTTTTGAACCTTTACACAGAAATAATGAAGTAAAGTTGAATTTCCTTGCAAGTACGTAGTAACAAGAGCACATACATATTTATCCATTCAGCACCGAAGCCCAGGGATATTTCATTTGTTCTTTATTGTTACTCCAAAGGTGAAAGTTGGATGAAATTGTTACATGAAAGAGATACTTGATTTTATGAGCAAGCGTTTATGAAATTAGAGCTTGATAAGAAAAGGTAAGAAAAATGTGTAATCATAAGAGATACGATAATATGCCCAAAGGCATTCTGTGAACGGTGGTTTAAGTATGGTTTGACAATGTTACACCTAAATCCATGTGGAGCCTTAAATCCTGTGTCTGGAGGCGACAGTCGTAGAACCCACCCACCGAGATTCTGAGCACATTGTGTATGTAAAGTATTCCAAGTAATGTAACTAATTTAAGAGGTTTGGTGGTATGCACCAATGAGAAGCAAATAGTTGCGTGCTGGATTGCGGACAACACCTAATTTCCATCGAGTATAACATTGCCGTCCTGTTCTTGGCGGATAAAGAAGAAATTCAAGACGAGTGCCACTTCACATGAAAAGAGTTTTAGATATTGAGCTGATAACTATGTAAGACTGAAGTAGTGTTTCCATTTTTTGTCCTTGATAGTTCCAATGCGATAGCATCAGGAACCTATGCGGTCATGATGGCATGTGTGTGTGTGTATGTATGCGTGTATGGGTGTGTGTATGTGACGGCCAGCTTGTAAACATGATATCTCAAGAATATCAGTACAGAGGGTATACATACAGCCCATGGTCCGTAGATGTGCCTTACTGTTTTGGTGGTGATGTCATGCATATCAATGAGTAGACAAAGCTTAATGTAAAAATCTTGAAATGCTCATGTTTTAACAACCATATATATCTTTTGTTTCATATTTGGTACAGTTATGGTGTTTGCTAGTGTGTAATGTTCATAGTATAAAAACTTAAAATTTCATTAATATGCATAGTGGGCGGGGCTTGAAATGATTTTGCTGAAAAGAGCTTGTAAACACGATATCTAAAGAACGATTAACTGGATTCAAGTCATATGGCATGCACAGATTGCCCATGATGAGTAGGCGGTGCTTAATGTAAAAAAAAAAAAAATGCTCAATTATACGAACCACATATGTTTTGTTTCATATTTGGTACAATTATGATGTTTGCTAATGTGTACATCTTCATGGTATGAAAACATTGAATTTCATTAGTATGCAGAGTGGGTGGGGCTTAATATGATTTTGCTGAAAAAAGCTTGTAATCATGGTATCTAAAAAATGATAAGCTGGATTCGAGTCATATGTGATACACAGATAGCTCATAGTCTGTGGATGTGTCTTATTGGTTTTGGTGGTGATACCATGCATATTAATAAGTAGGTGGGCTTAACCTAAAATTCAAATATGATACATGAGCAACCGTATGTATGTTTTGCATCATACTTGCTATGATAATGTTGTTAATTACTGTGCACATGCTAGTGTTGTCATTAGTACTGTATGTCTATTTTATTGATCTGCATCATGCATGGTGGTCGTGGCTTATGAATATCCTGGAACAAATATTTCATGATATGCAATGACATGACAGTTATTAAAACACTTGCAAATCAATCAGCATATGAAAAAAAGCATTGGAACCACAACAAATTTTGGTTCTGGTTACTTTTTTAAATGTACAATTACACTTGACTTTATTGATCATCACTTTGCAATTGAAAGAAATATTAGTTTACCTGATTGGGTTTTATGTTAATGTCAATTTCATAAACCTTTAATGTTCTATAGTTGGTTTGACATGTACATAAGTTAACTTGGGGTGCTGTAATCCTAGTATTGTGTCCATTGGAGTAATTTGGGGCGGACTGAATGAGTAAATTAAAAACTAACCTGACATTAACTATTTTACACATTAACCAAGCAGAAATACGTCATTAACAAGGATGGAAGACAGCAAAATGTTGATAAAAATAATATTGTAGTTTTGGTTTAAATTTGATTTTTAAATAACAGATATCCTTAATGTACTATTTTTGTTCAAAAATGTATTTACTTAATTCTTAAAAAGGGAGGCTCATCTCAGTTGGTACATCGTTGGTCTCTGTAAAATTGGGGGATGTAGTACGTACATACATACATACATACATACATAATATACACATATACTTATATACATATACACATATATACATATACATATATACATACATACATAAATACATATACACACATATACATATATAAATATACATACATATATACATATACATACATACATACATACACACATACATGCATACATACATACATACATACATACATACATACATAAACATACATACATACACATACATACATACACATACATACATATATACATTACTCATACATATATACATACATACATACATATAACATATATTGTCCCTCTTTTCGCATAGTGACGAATGTCATTTGTGCCAAGTGATGAATGTCAAAATTGAAATGAATTATTCCGCATACTAACGAATGTTCAGAAAATTTTGAAGCTTCATGAAATAAAGTTGATAAACGTATTATATAGCTTTATATATCATTGGAAAGAGAAAATGCTAATATATTGACAGTTGCACTTACAATAAAGATATTTTAAGCAAAATCTTCTTTCATGAAGCTTTAAAGACATTTGTCAGCATGCGGAAATAATAATTCTGTATTTTGCACTGATTTTTGTTTCACCTAAATAAGACATTCATCAGTATGTGGAAAGAGGGACGATATATAGTGCATAATGTTATTACTGTACTATACAGGAAACTTGTTTTTTCAACGTATTTGTCAGAAAGAAAAAAAAGTGAAAGTGAAATATTAGTGAGATAATACTACAACAACAGTCACCAGACAAAAAATACAATGAGCGAAGAATGAAAAAGCTAAATTTGAGGAAAATGGTTCCGCTGGGACTCGAACATACAACTGTGCTTCAACATTTTTTGAAATCCACCGCCTTACCGACTGGGCTATATCAAGCGTTATCAATGCTTGGGGTTTTATTTAATAAATACTGTCAAATAAGGGTTAACTAATCATGCAGCAATTGGTTGAAATTTCAACCAATTAAACAATTTGAATCGAGTTTTAAATATTGTGTCTATTATTATGATTTTGCATCTTTAATAACAATAACAGCTGATTTGAATTCTCATAAAAGAAATGAAATATTTTGAAATATTCTAGAGATCCAAGAGTGATATGTTCCCATTACTGAGCAAGGGCGCCTCTTGTACAGTTACAGGTCTGTCACGATAGGGGTAATACATTGATGATCATAGACAAAAATACCACGATATATCACCACATCGCGAAAAACGTTATTACCACTAATTTAGGAACACTTTTCAGAAATATGAGATTTTCATCATCATGCAAACTTTAACAAAATGTGCTTGAATATGCGCTTCTTGTACATGTAATAATGACATATCTGGACTTGTAGGTCAGGGTGTTTTGATATACAGTAATGGAAAAAGTAGTGTCACTATATTTCAATAATTGCTAAATCATTGTACGACATCCCAAGTACAAAGCAAAGGCTTTCATACTTTTTGGCTTATGTTATTAATGAACACAGTGTCTGGATACAATATTGAATTTTTCATAATAATGATTTCACTTCAAATGTAGACCTTTTATGCAAAATGCTCACAAAAGAGAAATTTTGATAAATAGTACTATTTTTCCTCTCTGCATGTGGTAATTTTATTTGACTTGTTATGTCAATGGGAGGGGCTATATGTGTGGGTGTATAGCTTTATTAGGGAAATCACATTCACACATATATTCCTCTAGTTTTGAAGAGACACTGTTTGTTGATTCTCTGTGCATTCTATCAGGAGGCCCGCAGTGTTAGGTTTAGCTCCCCTCTGTTAACTGGAAAACAAGTTGTTACAATACAAGGACTTTAGCACCTTGAGTTTCAGTGAACTTTGAATAATCTTTTTGAACAAGCTCGAAACCAAATTTGTTTTTGACATAGTATAGGCTTGTCAATGATGATTAAGGTGTTTAGTGTATTTACGTAATAGGATTTCTATCAGTATGGTTTTCTGTGCTATATTTTCAAGTTTTGTTCCAACTTTAGAGAAATGAAAAAATGAAAATATGCTAATGTAAACAAAATGTTGGAGTAACTTAACATTGTATTTATCAAGCTGAAGAGAGATATGTAATATGTTGAACAACAGACTCGGGGGCCCTCCCTATGAAAAAAAAAAAAGGGGGAGTGATAGTACTTGATGCACCAAATTCAAATTAAAAACCAAATTGTCAAAATATGTAGACTTGTCCTCTCTCCTCACAAAATTTCTGTATATGCAACTCATCATAAACCCTTTTTAGGCATAATCACTTAATTTCATGTACAATGAATGAAATTCTAGATGTCATTTAATCATTTTTATTTGTGGAATGTTATTAATTTAATTGAAGAAACATTTTTAGACTCTACAGTTTGCAATCAACTGACTGAAAGTCATAATATTAAAGGTGAGATGTCATGTTAACCTGGACAGTATTATATACAATAAAAGTCAACGTTTTTGATTGGTCCTCACAAATACCGACAACCAATCTATAACCTGACCATGGAAGTGACTAGCACAATGTATATACACACACACAAAATGTACAGTATGTACTAAATAAAACAAAACATCCACAACCGGATGTGTTGGAAAGATATGAACATCACAATTTGACATATATGACTGAGAGGAGATTTTCTGTTGAAACTTGAATGTGTAAGAAAGAAGTACCAAAAAGTACATTCTGATGGTTGTTCAAATAATGGTCATTTCGTTATCCTTTCCTGCGTGTGAAACTAATATTTTCTCTTTTACCCATGCATGCTAATAAATAAAATTCCTTAGAACTACTTGCGCCTTAAATAAATTTCAGAAGAAAATGTTTTCATATAAAATTGATTAGAATGTCTAAATACACTGTCACCGTACATAGCTCATGTATGTGTTATGCATAGAATATATGTAAGGCCGGATATTGTGTTAACGTGGAGATAGAAATTCGCTAAGATGAAAAATACGATCCAACGTTTCTGATTGGTCAAAATATTTACACAATCACCAACAAGCCAATCAAATCCTACTGTGGCAGTCACGTTGCTCAAGTACTGTACAGTTGAAGTTAGTGGTGGCGGCGGGTTACGTTGCCCAAGTACTGTACAGTTGAAGTTAGTGGTGGCGGCGGGTTACGTTGCCCAAGTACTGTACAGTTGAAGTTAGTGGTGGCGGCGGGTTACGTTGCCCAAGTACTGTACAGTTGAAGTTAGTGGTGGCGGCGGGTTACGTTGCCCAAGTACTGTACAGTTGAAGTTAGTGGTGGTGACGGGTTACGTTGCCCAAGTACTGTACAGTTGAAGTTAGTGGTGACGGGTTACGTTGCCCAAGTACTGTACAGTTGAAGTTAGTGGTGGTGACGGGTTACGTTGCCCAAGTACTGTACAGTTGAAGTTAGTGGTGACAGGTCAAGCAATTTACTTGAGATGAGATTTCCCCTTTAATTAAATAACTTATAAAATTGTATGAATTGAGCTGAAAAGATCCATTACGTGTAATCTGATTTGTTCTTTTAGTTGTACGTGTAACATGTTAGATGTTATGAATTGCATGGTCTACCATACATGTTATCACGTGCATTTGGGAATGTATTTCGTGTCAAGGGGAGAGGAAGTGTTAGCTTGATTGACAGTTGTATTGTTAGTTTAACAGAATGTAAACCCTATAAGGTCACATTTAAAATCAATATGGAATTTTATACAGGTGTTAAACCAAATATTTCTTTGAAGTGATAGGAGGGAGCATTGATGAATTTTCTACACTGCAAACTGGGAGTGGCACTTGGGCAGAAAATGATTTAATCAGATGTAATTTTGAGGGTACTGTTTTTTGGCTTTATTATATACATGAGGTTTTTGTGTTCTGAGTTATACTGGAATTAAACACTCTACTCGGAGGAATACATTATATGGGAGGAATACTTTATATGGGAGAAATACATTATATGGGAGGAATACAATATATGGGAGAAATACATTATATGGGAGAAATACATTATATGGGAGAAATACATTATATGGGAGAATACTTTATATGGGAGAAATACATTATATGGGAGAATACATTATATGGGAGGAATACATTATATGGGAGGAATACTTTATATGGGAGAAATACATTATATAGGAGAAATACATTATATGGGAGAATACTTTATATAGGAGGAATACATTATATGGGAGGAATACATTATATGGGAGGAATACATTATATGGGAGGAATACATTATATGGGAGGAATACATTATATGGGAGAATACTTTTATGGGAGAAATACATTATATGGGAGGAATACATTATATGGGAGGAATACATTATATGGAAGGAATACTTTATATGGGAGAAATACATTATATAGGAGAAATACATTATATGGGAGAATACTTTATATGGGAGAACTACATTATATGGGAGGAATACTTTATATGGGAGAACTACATTATATGGGAGAAATACAATATATGGGAGAATACTTTATATAGGGAGGAATACATTATATGGGAGGAATACATTATATGGGAGAATACTTTATATAGGAGGAATACATTATATGGGAGGAATACTTTATATGGGAGGAATACATTATATGGGAGGAATACATTATATGGGAGGAATACATTATATGGGAGAAATACATTATATGGGAGGAATACTTTATATGGGAGGAATACATTATATGGGAGGAATACATTATATGGGAGAAATACATTATATGGGAGAATACTTTATATAGGAGGAATACATTATATGGGAGGAATACTTTATATGGGAGAACTACATTATATGGGAGGAATACTTTATATGGGAGGAATACATTATATGGGAGGAATACATTATATGGGAGAAATACAATATATGGGAGAATACTTTATATAGGAGGAATACATTATATGGGAGGAATACATTATATGGGAGAATACTTTATATAGGAGGAATACATTATATGGGAGGAATACATTATATGGGAGGAATACATTATATGGGAGGAATACATTATATGGGAGGAATACATTATATGGGAGAATACTTTATATGGGAGGAATACATTATATGGGAGGAATACATTATATGGGAGGAATACATTTTATGGGAGGAATACATTATATGGGAGGAATACGTTATATGGGAGGAATACTTTATATGGGAGAAATACATTATATGGGAGAAATACATTATATGGGAGAATACTTTATATAGGAGGAATATATTATATGGGAGGAATACATTATATGGGAGGAATACATTATATGGGAGGAATACATTATATGGGAGAATACTTTATATGGGAGAAATACATTATATGGGAGGAATACATTATATGGGAGGAATACATTATATGGGAGGAATACATTTTATGGGAGAATACTTTATATGGGAGAAATACATTATATGGGAGGAATACATTATATGGGAGGAATACATTATATGGGAGGAATACTTTATATGGGAGAAATACGTTATATGGGAGGAATACTTTATATGGGAGAAATACATTATATGGGAGGAATACATTATATGGGAGGAATACTTTATATGGGAGAAATACATTATATGGGAGAATACTTTATATGGGAGAATACATTATATGGGAGGAATACATTATATGGGAGGAATACATTATATGGGAGAATACTTTATATGGGAGAAATACATTATATGGGAGAATACATTATATGGGAGGAATACATTATATGGGAGGAATACTTTATATGGGAGAAATACATTATATGGGAGAAATACATTATATGGGAGAAATACATTATATGGGAGGAATACTTTATATGGGAGAAATACATTATATGGGAAAAAACAAACAGATTCTCCAGAAGGAGTTCATTTATGACAGACTATTGATATCTAATTATATGACGATATCTAATTATTTGATGTTATCTAATTATTTGACGTTATCTAATTATCTGATGTTATCTAATTATCTGACATCTAATTATTTGATGTAATCTAATTTTCTGACATTATCTAATTATTTGATGTTATCTAATTATATGACGTTATCTAATTATCTGACATCTAATTATTTGATGTTATCTAATTATATGACGTTATCTAATTATCTGACGTTATTTAATTATCTGACATCTAATCATCTGGACATCTAATTATCTGACGTTTTTAATTATTTGACATCTAATTATCTGATGTATCTAATTATTTGATGTTATCTAATTATCTGACATTATCTAATTGTATGACGCGTTATCTAATTATCTGATTATCGTTATCTAATTATTTGATGTTATCGTTGTCTAATTATTTGACATCTAATTATTTGACGTTTTCTTATTATTTGACATCTAATTATATAACGTTATCTAATTATTTGACATCTAATTATTTGAGGTTATCTATTTATTTGACATCTAATTATATGAGCGTTATCTAATTATTTGACGTTATCTAATTATTTGACATTATCCAATTATTTGACATTATCTAATTATATGACGTTATCTAATTATATGACGCTATCTAATTATTTGACATTATTTAATTATGCGTTATCTAATTATTTGACATTATCTAATTATTTGACATTATCTAATTATCTGACGTTGTCTAATTATCTGACGTTGTCTAATTATTCGACATCTAATTATATGACATTATCTAATTATTTGACGTCTAATTATTTGACATTATCTAACTATTTGACATTGTCTAATTATTTGACCTTATCTAATTATATGATGTTATCTAATTATTTGTCGGTATCTAATTATTTGACTTTATCTAATTATTTGACGCTATGTAATTATTTGAAGTTATCGAATTATGACGTTGTCTAATTATTTGACATAATCTAATTGACTGTATCTAGATATTTGATGTTATCTAGTTCATTTGAAGGAATGCAGGATTGTCTTAAAACAAGATGTTCCTTTATCTAAAAGTACTCCTCAACCAAAAACTGAAGGCCTTGATTTTGGAAAATTTGATATACAGTAGCTTATCTCTCATCCTGCACCTGGTATGGTTGTTTTCAAACTTAATTTTATAACGAACTGTAAATACATCATTAAGAACTAGAAACAATCCAAAATTTGACTTATTTTGTAAGTTTTTGAGTAGCATAAATTTAACCAAATATCTGAGAGAAACCTGTTAGTATGAAAGTAATATAAAGTAGATTATCATTGTATTTAACAATTTTGATAAATAATCTTTGTCAGTTTCACAGAACAAGAGTAACAATTAACTTGATCTCTGATTGAGTTATGCCATACTTTGCAAAGATTTAAATTACAATTGATGAATAATGAAAATGATGGCATCATTTAATACCAGAGGAATAAAGTGTTGTTCTAAACTTCTGTCAGACTAGACACAGTCCAAAGGTGGCTGTAAGATATGTTAATTGGAGGTAAAAACATGATTGTGGGGGAAATATGAAAATCTGTTTAATTATAAATATAATTCGATACAAAAAACAATGATTAGGAAATTGGTTTTTTTTTTTTTTTGGAGGGGTGGGGGGTGCAAGTGCACACTCCTTTGCCTCTATGGTGAGCCATCAAGTCTCACACAACTGAAAGAACCTTGGTTGATGCACAACAATAGTGTGGATTGATACATTCTCCCTTTGTTTCCTTTCCTTCCTACCTCTAAAATGATCTGACCTCTCAGGCACAATTTGACCCTCGTTCTTGGGGTGCTGTTAAGCCCTCATCAAACAAACTGAACAGGATGTATCCTCAACAAGATTAACTTATACTTGTATGTTTAAACAAAGTACCTCAGGCTCTTATTAGTTAATTCAGAGGCTTTACCATTTACACTGCCTCTTGCTTGACGTTTAAACTAGAAAGTGCAAGCATATAGAAAACACTTTCACCGCCCATCTCATTTTCGTCCAGAGTAAGGTTTCCATTTTCACTGTGTGACATACTGTACGCAACCAGTATCCACTTTATAACTAACTATAAGAATTTAATTCTTAGCTCAGCATGGCGACCACGATGAAGCTCATTGGTACTCAATTGTTTGGTTGTTAAGGAGCCTCTCTAGGGGTCATTAACCACATTTCTTAAGGTCAGCATGGAAGAGGAGGAAGTAGGTTTCAAGGTGTAGGTCAGCCCAGTGATTAATCCTGATGTACTTTAAGTCTACCTTCAAAATTGATGTAGTTTTGAAAGATAATAGACACATGGTTTTCAGCAAAAAAAAAAAAAAAAAAAAAGAAAGGAGAGATTTTTAAGCCTTATTGGCTGGCTACAAGAGAAAGCTCTTAGGCTACAAGAAAAAGCTCATAGGCTACAAGAGAAAGCTCTTAGGCTATAAGAGAAAGCTCTTAGGCTACAAGAGAGAGCTCTTAGGCTACAAGAGAGAGCTCTTATATATCATGTTTGCAAGATCATCATTATTGTATTGTTTGCAATGTTTTGAAGATGTTTCATGAATGCAAGGTAAATGATATTGTTTGGTGTGTTTATCTTGAACACTGATAATAATAATGCTTTGCAAGACACGCATTTGGGATAAGAGGTGGGGGGGGGGGGGGTAAGGTCATCAGGAGGAAATACCATCCCTGCACTCCCTACGTTAGGGGTAAAAGGCAGTCAAAAAGGTCGAACTATTTAATCTCTCAAAAATGGTAGGACCCTTGTGCCCTGGTGGATTTAAAGAGATAATTTTGCATCAATTACTGTACATTATCTTGTGAGCAGTAGTAAAGCTTTCTCTGTAGCTAGTACTGTGTTTGTACAGTATATCTGATTCAGTGTTGTGTTCTGTGTGCTATAATTAAAGGGATCAAGCACTTACACCTATTGCACACCCCTTTCAGAGCAGTACATCTCATTGTCTGCCAGTCAAGAACAAATCCATTTTGCAGTAACCTCTAAAAGACACAAGGCCATTACTCTGTAACACCCATTTATTTTCATAAGGGCGGTAATAAAGGAAGTTGGATTTGTGTAAGACTTATTAATTATGGGATTGTTCCCTGAAGGTCAGCTCATATGGGTATGAGATTAGATAAGAGGTTAGACAAATAGTTGTATTAGAGTTGAATAAGGTTTCTTTTCTCTGGGACAAAGTGGGTCTGACAAAGGTCCTGGATCATGGATCTGTAACAAATTTTAAAATTCAATTCATTTTTTCTTAATATTTCAGAATTTGACTGATAATTTTGTTTAAGGCTCTGAATAATTATTGAGGACTATCATGCCAATATGGTTGAGGATTTTTTTGCTGTAAATTTATTTCATGTAATTCAGATTTTTGTTAAGCTTTTATTATTATTATTATTATTATTATTATTTGTATTATTATTATTATCATTATTATTATTATTATTATTATTATTATTATTATTATTATTATTATTATTATTATTATTATTATTATTATTATTATTATTATTATTATTATTATTATTATTATTATTATTATTATTATTATTATTATTATTATTATTATTATTATTATTATTATTATTATTATTATTATCATTATTATTATTATCATTATCATTATTATTATTATTATTGTTATTGTTATCATTTTTAATATTGTTATTAATATTATTACTATTATTATTATTATTAATTTTTTGGGTGGGTTACCCATTGTTACAAGGTTTTGTTTTGTGTACCCTACACCACTTACTTCCACCCTTTCCACTTTGCTTTTAAATAAATTAAGATTTACTTCATCTTCTTGTCTTTCTGTTTACAGTTCTTTATTTGAAATTAATTCACATATACTACTTTTATTTGATTCCCCGTGGGTCTTTGTTCACCAGGTGCGTCATTATTGATTTTTCAAACGGCCGTCAACATCACTACAGTATACCTGTAGCAATTGAGAAAGGATTGAAAAATACCCAATCTGCATTATCTACCTACAATTTCACATTTATGTTTCAAATATCACGTTTGATAACATCACATGGTACATCACATGGTACATCGCGTGGTACAGAAGGTTTGCAGAGCATTCGTGGGAAATATTCATCTTTAAGATCTTTATCATTTAGGAAAACTTAAGTTGACAAGTAAATTCTAACTTGCACAGTATGTAATGTGAGTTAAACAGAGAAATTGAAATATTTTTCATGGTGTGAATCCTGTATGATTATACTGTTATGCTTATCAAAACTCAGAAAATATCACAGCACTGTTTTGACTCCCTGCAAGGCTGCAATTGCACAGGTGCTTAAAACACCTGCTAATGTTTAATTATATAAATAAAATCTGTAGGCATTAGTCATGGTAGACAAGCAATCCCTTTTTGGCAGGTCTAGTAGTAGGGTCTCTTGAAATAAATGCAACTTAAATACATTTTTGTCTCATGATGATCAGTAAGGTTGCATAAAAGGTCAGAGTGATATCTCCTGAGAAGCAGCAGTTATATTCTGACATCTTTGGGGATTAGTGTGCACAGGTACAAGAAACAAATCCTGAATTACAGGATTATAAGAAACAAGTTGTGACTCAGAAATGTTGAAAGAGTAGTCCTATATTGACTCCTTGTTGCTTGCTGCTGGGATGTCTGGTGATTGGACATGGAATTGGGGCTCTGTCTGGCGATTGGACATGGATTTTGGTCCAGGAATGTTAGCATTCAAAACTTTTTAAGTGTTTAATTGCCTTTAAACCCAAACAAACAAAAGTTACTGAACTTAACAAATAAGTAAACCTGAATTAACAAAATACTTTATGCAAATTTTTCATCTCTTTTGTTAGTTTCTTTCCTGATTTATAATAGGGTGAGAGGGGATGAATGGGGGAAGGGATCCACCATTCTGTTTTAGGCATGGTATGTATTCTCAGTCTGTGCTGATTGTGTGTGATCTGTTGTGTCACATACTGTAAAGTTACAGTCAATAGAGTGTGATATTGAACTGATCCAGTTTGTTTCTTTGAGATTCACAATTTAGAGCAAAACTGATTAAACCTTAATCAAATATTCACATTCATAGCTACAATCTGCAATACTACTTGAATCGCTCAAAGCGTAGCATAAAGTGTGGAAAGTTATAGGTGGGCCTCTTCTGTGAGAAGCTGCAGTCATCACTTCACACGTTGAACTATCAAACTCTCAACAAGTAAGTACTGTACCACCTTGCTCTCAATCAGGGGGATCAATCACACTAGCAGTAAGACTTGAGGAAGTAACTTTATTGAGGGTGAAATTGAGGATATCTTACTTGAGCACTAGGAAGATAAATATATTATGTTTGTTTCCATTTTTCCTCACTCAATCTTCAAGCAGGTACAAGTAAATTTTCATTTATAAAAGGGACATGAAAGTTTTACCTACAGATTCTATGGTTGGTCTTCAGTCATGGTTTATCAAATGGCCATGGATATTTCTACAGTATATAAAATACCTAAGCTAACCACCTTCACCTATCCAGCTTTACCTACACAAATTTGGGAAAGCAAAATTAGAAACAAACATTACAGTTTGTTAGTTCTTGGAGTAAAATTGGTCAGAAAAAGAGAAGGAGCATATCCGAGTATTGCCTTTTGTGTTTGTTTGTCAGAAGTATTTTAGTTTTGTCAAGTTTATTCAGTTTTTGTTAAGTCCAGCTTCATCCCTGCTGTGATAAGCTTATACTGCAATTGTTTAGGTTTGGTATGTACCTGGCACATGTATATCACACCAGGGATGGCACTCCCTGATTACACTTGCTGAAGGACCAGTGAAGTCGGTGTGATTTTACAGGAATCTTAAGAAGTTGAAAGATATATGGGACCAAAGTATATAAAACAATTTTTCCGAGACCTACCAAGCGTGAAATTGAACTTCTGATTTTGTTGAATGATCTGTGTGGAATTAAAAGAGAAATAAGGTTGAATAGTAAAGCAATGAGCTGCCATTTTATTGATTGCAAAAGAGTTATGTGTCATTCATTTTGCTATGCTTCATTTCCCAGGAGTAAATTCCAGTTAAAAGTTTCACAACTGGTCCCAACTGGGAATTTGTTCTGACCAGAATTTTGGAAAATCCCAATTTGGATGAACTGGTCCAAGTTCGGACCAGTTCATCCAACTTGGGACTAGTTCATCCAAGTTGGGAATGTTTTAAATCCCAGTTGGGACTAGTTCATGCAAGGTTGGAATATTAAATATCAATCCCAGTTGGGACCAGTTCATCCATGTTGAGAATATTTAATCCCAGTTGGGACCAATTCATCAATGTTAGGAATATTCAATCGAAGGTGGAACCACTTCACCCTAGTTGGGAAGATGTTCAATCTTAGTTAGGACCAGTTCATCCAAGTTGGGAATATTGAATCCAAGTTGAGACCAGTTCACCCCAGTTGGGAATTCCAATTGGTTTTAACTTAAATTTTCCTCTAGGTTATTGTCTGCATTGTTCCACAGAATGAGTTTTTGTTAGGTATGTGGCACTTCTTGATATTTGGTAATTTTTGGTTCCGATGCTAACAGGATAAGGAATCTACAGTATGCAGTCATGCTGACGTGTGTGTGTATGTGTGTGTGTATGTATTTATATGTGTGTGTATGTATGTATGGGTGTATGTATGTATATATGTATGTATGTATTTATGTGTGTATGTATGTGACAGCAAGCTCGTAAATGCGATATCTCAAGAACAATACACTGGCTTCATGTTATATGTGGTACACAGATAGCCCATGGTCCGTAGATGTGGTCTATTGTTTTTGATGGTGATGTCATGCATATTAATGAGATGAGTAGGCGGGGCTTAATGTACAATTTCTGAAATGCTCATATTTTAACATATATTTTTCATATGTAGTTTAATTGTGTTAGCTGGTGTGTATGAGTTCATTGTATAAAAATGTTGACTTTTGTTGATATGCATAGTGGGCGGGGCTTAATATTATTTTGTAAACAAAAAGCTTGTAAACACATTATCTCAAGAACCATGAACTGGATTCAAGTCATGGTCTGCAGATGTGCCCTATTGTTTTGGTGGTGATGTCATGCATATTAATAAGTGGGTGGGGCTTAAAGTGATAATTTTGAAACTGATAAATGAGCAACTGTATGTCCGTTTTGTATCATATAGGGCATGATAATATTGGTTATTGTGTAAATGCTTATGTTATTAACAGATGTCATTAATATGCACGGTAGGAAAGTGCTAAATGATGTAAACACCATATCTCATGAAGGGTATATTGGATGTATGCCCTAAGTGGTACACAGATGCATTATGGTCTATACATTTGTTCTAATGTTGTGGTAGTAATGTCATGAATATTAATGAGTAGGTTTATACTGATGAATTCTTTAAATAGTATAAATGAGCAACCGTTTTGCGATACTATTGTTAATTATTGTGCAATTTCTAATGTTGTCAACATTTTTATTGGCGTATGAATAAATATGGTGCAAATGGTTCATCATATGCAATGACATGACAAACCGGTAATACAAAACTTGCAAATCAATCAGCTTGTGAAGAAAAGCATTGGAACTACAAAACCTTTTGGTTCTGGTTTTACCATACATTTGACCTGAGGAATCTGAAAATGCTGTACCCCTAGGTTCAATTTAGTATGTCAGGCTTTGTAGCCTTTCTGATAACAATATCATACACCATTATAAATCATTCCTAATGGACAATCTGGAGTCACTGTTTAGTCATGTAAATTACCTGTGTAGGTAATTTAAAGTAGGCTGGAGTTTATTGCAATAACACATTTTGTAATTACTCCAGACAATTGAATATGACTACAATGATGAATTCTGATCACTTCTCGCATACAGCGAGTGTTTAATTTATTCAAGAAAGTCGGAAAAGTAATTGAGAGGAAAAAGTGTAATTCTTTCAAGAATTGATTATGCTGGTAGTACGATTAGTCCAGTCCAAACATAATAATAGCAAAGTAAATAAAGCAAGTAGCCGTAATGACATCATTATTGAATTTGAAAGATGCTGGTAAATAGATGGAAAGTAATTTTGGGATTTTTCTAGGTAAGGTTTTTTTCTTGCATGTTTTATGCATGTAGATTGTTGGGTTGTGCAGTTGCTTCACGGTCCATTGTTCTGTTCGGATGAGCAAGTTATTCATGAATTATTTGATCAGAATTTTTTAGAGAAGGAATTGTAAAATGTTGTAAAACTTGTTATTCAAGGGAGGTTCTCGTGTCTCAGAGAAAAGTCATGTTGTTCCATGTGATTCTGTTTATAGAGGAATACTTTGAGAAATATTTCAAGATGGCGTTTGGTCTGGGCGTGATGGAGACTGTATTCAAGTGGATGCATTGATTGGAGAGTTGTTTCGTTGATGATTTTTATAATAAGAAATTTCTTTAAAAGTACTCTCTCATTCAAGATAAAGAGTAAATGCGTTTGCTGGTGGTAAACAGTTCATTATAATGGAGCAGATAGGTGTTTTGATTCCACTATTTACGTAAGTAACTGCAATTTTGAATACAATTGTATGATTTGTTAATAGAAAAATCATAATTTTTTTTCTGGGATATTTTCATCTTATCTAATTTCTCTCTGCAAATAACACTGTTGATTAAAATTGATTTGTGTAACTAGTACTGTATGACTCCATATGGCAAGGAATTATTTAGCTTTATGTATAAAAAACTTCTAACTTAACTAAAATTGTTGCTTCTAATTGAATACCATTCTACTGATGTGATTTGTTGACTCAGCTTGATGTATAGAGAACTGTGTGGAAAAACCTATCTATTTTGTGTATTGGATAGAAGTGTGCTTGTATATAGAAAGAAATAGGAAAAATCATACTGAAGAGATTGACATAGAGTTTATGTGCTGAAACAAACGAAGCTTATTTTTGTGAAACCACCGATTGAAATGTTTTTTCCGGGTCGCAACTTTGTGAATATTCCTGCCGATCTTGTTTTAAAGATTACTGAAGGTGATAAGAAGAAAGGTAATTTTTTTTTTTTGATTTGTTAGTTTGGTATAATAGGGAGGGTGGGGTGGGTGTCAGTGGTAGCTGAAGCTATCATTTACTTACAGTAGTGTGGGATGATGCTCACAATAGATATGGATTAGTTTTCAAATGTTCTTAACCAACTCTTGAGGAATCTGGTAAAAGTTTCAAAAAGTAAGAAATTAGTTTCAAATTTTGTCCACAATGCCTAACTTTGTGTAAGTAACACCCTGCATCCTCTACTAGATATGTCCCAGGCTGCTTGTAGTACAAACTTACAAATGCTGTTTATACTCATATCTGAATATGCTGTTTATACTCATGAAAATGTAAAATGAATACCAATCAATGATATATGTGGGGTCATTATTCACCCTCTACAACGCTATTTATAAACCTGGATTTTGTGCAAGGTACTGTATAAAAGCGATTGTAGATTTTCTAGTGTTTGTTTATATGAAAGACAATTTTGGTTCCCATGGGATAGCATCAGGAACCTATGTAGTCATGATGGCATGTGTATGTATGTATGTGTATGTGTGTGTATTTGTATGTATGTATGTATGTATGTGTGTATGTAGGTGTATCTGTAACAGCAAGCTTATAACTACGCTATCTCAAGAACCCTACACAGGATTCATGTATATATGGTACACAGATACCCATGGTCCATAGATGTGCCCTATTGCTTTTGATGGTGGTGTCATGCATATTAATGAGTGGGTGGGGTTTAATGTGAATATTTTGAAATGTTTTTTTTTTACAACCACATGTCTGCTGTGTATCTTATTTGGTGTTGTTATGTTGCTAGCTAGTGTGTATGTGTACATTGTATAAAACTGTTAAATTTCATTATTATGCATAGTAGGCGGGGCTTAATATGGTTTTGCTAAAAAGACCTTGTAAACATGTTATATCTGAAAAAGGACAAACTGGATTCACGTCATGTGCTGTGCAAAGATAACCCAAATTGTAGATGTGCCTTTTTGATTTTGGTGGTAATGTCATGCATATTAATGGGTAGGCGGAGCCTAATGTACAAATCTTGAAATGCTTATATTTAAACAATCACATGTCTGTTTTGTTTCATATGATGTTAGCTAGCTTGTATGTGCTCATATTATAAAACAAAAACATTTAATTTGATTAACATGTATATAGTGGACAGGGCTTATTATGATTTAACTGAAAAGAGCTTAATAAACATGATATCTCAAGAACGATTTATGTCATGTCAAAATTTCATGATTTGCATTGACATAACAATTAATGCAAAATCAATCAGCATGCAAAAAGCACCGGAACAACAGAATCTTTTGGTTCTGGTTTCTCTAAAACAGCCAATTGATTGTGAAAAGGGGTCTGTTCTACTGAGCATCACTGTCAGCATGTACTCTAATTCATTATTCATCCATTATAATTATTATACCTGTTTAAAACAAGTATTATATTCACATTGATTTGGTCTATTTGAAAACAATTCTTCCTCAAACATCATCTTCTTCCTCCGTAACAACAAGCTCTTCCACCACACGTATTCTCCTTCCCTCCTCCCTTTCTACACCTAACCTTACACACCTCTTTCTTTTCACCTAAATATTTCTTTCACATTCAGCCTTTCCCCTTCATCTCCCTTAACAAACCTTCCATCTCCTCACTATACTAACTCTTACACCATAATATATTAACACCCTCTTGGCACATTTCACTCTGACTGTCCTGGTGCCATTAAACATCAACAAACCAACCCGATTTGGTTCATCACAGATTAAACAATGCTATACAGTACCTACAATTCATATAAGATATACTTGTGTCAGGGCAACTCTGACTCTCTTGTGGTGAAGTTGTGCATGATGCACCATCCACAATATCAGCTAAAACTAACACACCCTAGATTACTCTTTGAGCATTATAAGTCATCAAGATGCTAGAGGCTCAGTATGTTTGACTTGTTCCTGCCCATCATGTATTTATGAAGTTCAACTGATATCAGTCATTATACACTCCTAGTAGTCAGAGGATAGAAGAGATCAGTGGATTTTATATCTTTTCATATATCATAATGTCGGATAAGGTATGGGAGATATGCATGGAACTTGATATATACTGGGGCTGTCATTGGATATAACACTCATTTATTTAATATATGGTTGGACATTACTCTTGTTTAGGGATGCCTGGATGCTGTAGGGAATTGTTATTTCCCTGTAAGCAAACCTTGCTCAAGCCTTTGTGACATGGTACAGTTAACTCTTGCCTAATGTTCAAAATATCTTATAATGTAATTTATTCCCTGGATGAGGAACCTTGTTTGTGTTTAATTTTTACAATTTGTATGATATAGAAATATAGAGGTTTGTAAGATGTAATGTCTTATGCCTCTAACAATAAACATAACTAACATTTGTGACATTTTGCTCACAGCATATTTATTTTAGTGATATATCCACATGTTCATTACATCCCGTAGTTTATTATGTTAATTTCTAGTACTGTACCATCATAATGTGAATCATGATTGTAAACACGTGTTAAATGCTTACAAGTATGGTCCCCCAATGTACAGTATGTCTCCCACAGTGAATATCCTTTGTGTCTTTTTGCATTTATTTAAAGAGGTGGAACTGAATACATCAATTTTATTCTGTAGACACACAAAGAAATAAATTTAAGGATAAGAGAGGGGCAAGGGACAATTGTGCTGGGAATTAAATGCCTGGAGGAAGCATACATGCCTGAAGAGGGCATACATGCCTGGAGGGGTATACATGCCTGGAGGGGTATACATACCTAGAGGGGTATACATGCCTGGAGGGGTTTTATGCCTGGAGGGGTTTTCATGCCTGGAGGGTTTTTATGCCTGGAGGGGCATACATGCCTGGAGGGGTATACATGCCTGGAGGGGTATACATGCCTGGAGGGGTATACGTGCCTGGAGGGGTATACATGCCTGGAGGGGTATACATGCCTGGAGGGGTATACATGCCTGGAGGGGTATATATGCCTGAAGGGGTATACAAGCCTGGAGGGTTTTTCATGCCTGGAGGGGTATACATACCTGGAGGGGTATACATACCTGGAGGGGTATACATGCCTGGAGGGGTATACATACCTGGAGGGGTATACATGCCTGGAGGGTATACTGTGTGGTTTGCCTGGAAAGTGGACGAGGATTTAGAGGCGTAAAGCAAAAAAGTAGGTCATCAGCAGTATTTTGCCACATATGGTTCAGAACTGTGAAACCAGCAAGAATGATCAGAATTACATTCCACTGCTCTTCTTACATAAGGGCTCTGGTGGACTGGGAAAGGGTACTGTCAAGTACTTACTACACAAGAAATGTTCATTGCTTTGATTGTTATCAAAATACTGTACATGTAAATTGAAGATTATTTAAGTTTATCAAAACTAAAATCAGCTAAATCCCCACTTCAAATCTCATAACTGCATTTTCCAAGAAAATTGGCACATTAATGATGTCATTGGAGTAAGTCTGTACCATTTCCTAATGTGAATCTCTTTTATTTTTAGTCGTTCATCGTTATATGTACATCTTTTGTTACCAACATTTAGCTGGAAAAATACAATTAATATATTATGAGCTGAATATGAAGAAAGTAGCATAAACACCATGCATGTTTAATGTGTACTCTCCAACTCAGGACATTTTGCATACAGAGATCAAACTCCAACATATTTCCAGACATTGGTACAATTCAAGACTTGTGGTAGAATGAACAAACACATTTTTGAAAAGTTCAATGCGTCAGTGTTTGGTTGTTTATATAGACTGCCTGTAACTATGTGATTAATTATCATATGATTAATTACCACTGCTATTACCGTGTAAATATATTGAGGCATAAGTTGAACAGGAAAAATTGAAAGACACTTTAGAAGGAATCTTAGGAAATAGGATAAAGAAATGATTTAAGTGTTGTGACAGTTGTTTGTGTTTCTTTATATCAGAAATGTAATTCCCTGTACACAGTGGGGTAGTGGTGGTGAAGGTTGTTGGAAGTGAAACAACGCCACCCCGCCACCCACTCAAAGTTGAAATGTTTTTAGCAAAAAGCATGTCCTATATCAGTGGTGTAGCCAGCCTTTACGATTCATGGGGTCATAAAATGAAACAAATTCTGATGGGTAATTTTTGGCTAAAAATTGTGTCGAAATAGTGGTCTTTTTAACTGCTCTGAGGCAAAATTTTACTGAAGAGCAAAACAAAGGTCATTGCCCAAAAATCTGGACCTTAAGGCAAAATTTATCGACCTTTTGCAAAATTTATGGACCTAATTGTAGCAAAATGTATTGACCTTTCTAGCAAAATGTTTATATTGACCGCCTGTAACTATATGATTAATTATCATATCATTATGATTAATGCTCTGCCTTTATACGTCCTTGGATCAACTTTATACTGACTAGTTCTTTTCATGCAGTTTTCCATTTTGTACACTTATTCGATCACATTTTTGCCAAAATGTATCTAAATATGACTGGTGTTACACAGTCATTGTTATAATTATTTGCGTGTGTGTGGGGGGGTGTTCCTTTATGTGTTTTGTGTTCTGGAGGCCACACGTTTATAAGTTACTCTAATTTCCTGTGTGCGCAGCTCTTCTAAGCCACTTTTGTAATTAATTAATGTACATATCAATATCTTTGTTTCATTGTAAGTATCTTTTTGTATACTTGTATGTATATGTACTCTGTATCAAAGTGTGCTTGAATAAATGTTTGAACCAATCAAATAAATTAATCAATCAAATTTATGGACCTTTCTAGCAAAATTGATGGACCTTTCTAGCAAAATTGATGGACCTTTCTAGCAAAATTGATGGACCCTTCTAGCAAAATTTATGGACTTTTCTAGCAAAATTAAAGGACCTTTCTAGCAAAATTAAAGGACCTACCTGTATTTGGTTCCGCCCGATGTTATGGCACCAGGAAGGAACCTATGAGTTCACGAGGGCATGTGTGTGTACGTATGTGTGTAGATGTACATGACCAATTGTTTTTGGTGCTGATATCTTGCATATTAATGAGTAGGTGTGGCTTAATATAAAAATCTTGAAATGCTCTTACTTTGACAATCACATGTCTGTTTTGTTTCATATTTGTTATAATAATGATAGCTAGTGTGTACATGTTCATTGTATAAAAGTGTTGACTTCCATTAATATACAAGTGGGCGGGGCTTCCTATGATTTTGTAAACAAAAAGCTTGTTAACATGGTATCTCAAAAACAATGAACTGGATTCATATTGTGAGTGGTGCACAGAGCACAGATAGCTCATGGTGTGCAGATGTGCCCTAATGTTTTGGTGGTTATTTCATGCATATTAATAAGTGGAAGTGGGCACAACTTTTAAAGTGAAAGTTTAAAAAAAGGCATGCTTATGTTATCAACAGATGTCATTAATATGCATGGTGGGTGGGCTTAATGTGAAAGTGCTAAATGATGTAAACACCATACTGTATCTCATGAATGGTACATCAGATTTATGCCATATGTGGTACACAGATGGGTCATGGTCTGTACATATGTTCTAATGTTGTGGTAGTGATGTCATGAATATTAATAAGTAGTTAGGGCTTATTGACAAATTCTTGAAATAGGATAAATGAGCAACTTTCTGCATCATACTTGCTATGATAATGTTGTTAGTTATTGTGCAAACACTACTGTTGCCAACATTGTTATTGATCTGTATGGTGGGTATGGCTTATATGAATACATATCATGGAACAAATATTTTATGATATGCAACGACATGACAGTTAATACAAATTTTGTTAATCACTAAACTTATGAAAAAACAACAACATTGGAATCACAAAACCTTTTGGTTTTGGTTACCTTTTGAGGGAGCTTTGGGGAAGTGGGGAGGGTTGGAATGATTAAGCCGACCCTTCTGCTTACACCCATGTATACCAAAGCATTTCAAGGGAAGACAATTGCATTTTCCCGAACAAACAATTGACTTTACTTTTAACCAGATGTAAAATTGTTAAAAACAAAATCACGTGAAGTAAACTGGTGCATCCTGGTTCATCATTCCATATCAATCCATGTGAAGATGTCCCAACAGCTGATGTTAGCATATTGATTTATAGAGGTAGTTGTTTATACCACATGCCCTGCTTTCTATCCCTGCTTCTACACAAATCATTTGTTATTCACATGACTTATACCCTGCCATAAAGTACAGTTCAGTATGTACCACACACGGTAACTTACGTACCTGGATTAAAAGGTAAACATTGACCTAAAAATAGTGTAGATGTTTTAAAAGAGAGTAAACTGGTTGCATGGTGGTCCTCAGACATTTTAATAAATTTGATGTACAGTTTTTTTTGAAGAATGCACAAAAGATTTAAAAAATTGATTAATTTAGAATAAGTCACATAAAGGGTCACCTCACACTCCATGTCAATCCTGAGAAGATGTTTCAAGTCCTGAATCAGCCAACAGCCGATGGATGGCATGATGTTAGCATATTTATTTATAGAGATGGTTGTTTAATGATGTTTATATCCGAAATGTGTATATTACATGCCCTGCATTGTGCCAATAAACGTATAGGAAAAGGCTTGGTATGTCATCACAGCAACACATTCTCCCTCAAAGTTGATGTATTTTATTAAAATCTATCATCCTTTTTTATCAGTAGAACCTGCTAGAAAAATAACAATATTCATTGTGAAATATACCCTACTTTAATCACTTTGGAATTTTTTTCTAATTATTCAGAAACAACCAATTAATGTTCAAAGAAATACATAAATATTTAAAATGGAATTGCCTCTATGACATCAAACACGAATTCATCATACTATACAAAAATTTTAAAATGCAATTGGGAAATCTTAAAAATCCATATCTCCTGAACGGAATATGATATCAATCTGATTTTTGTACCAAATTAGCTCTAAAAGTATGCTCTTTCAAATAAATTTCATAGGAATATTCTAAAAAAGTAAAGACCTTAAAAAAGAAAGTGAACAGGATCGCATGGTGGTCCTCAGACATTTGAAAAGATTTGATGTAACAGTATCTCTGAAGAATCCCTCCTAAGAAAAAAAAAAAAAAGAATATTAATATTGATTACTTATCTGGAAATTTATTAATTAAACAAATTAGGCCCTAATTGGATTAAAATGATCAATTTAAAGCTCTCATTGACTGTAGTTTTTGATTGAGATTAAGGACTTAAATAGATTTACAAAGTCATCACAATGCATGATACTGGTCAGCATTAGAAATAACAAAAGTAATGATAATTAGTTATAAAATGTGAATATGAGGTACCTATATATTTCAATCACTGTAAAACTTATTTTCATTTGTGTTTTGTACAAAGGGTATTGCCATCAAAATCTGGTTTAAGAAGGCATTTTGATCTGGTTGTGTAATCAGTGATGCTGGTACTATTGTTTTACTAGGTGACTTGATAACATTACTATGCTTTAGTATTACAGTGAATGAAATTTGCAGGTATTCTGATATGCTGTGTAAAAAGTTATCAAACAGTTGCGCAAGTGTTATAATAGTCTTTTGTATCTACTGTAACATGTAGGAATAAATATTCATGGCATGTTATTTGCAATTTCAATATTGTAAGCTTTTACTATGGCATGTTATTTGCAATTTCAATATTGTAAGCTTTTACTATGTCAGATGAGTGGCAGGGGACAATAATTCTAATAATCATTTCATAAAATTTAATTATTTTAATTAATTCTATAGTGTGTGAAGGGTTATATTAATTGAATTGTATTATGAATTTGATCACAAGTAATTTGTTTCAGTTATAAAATGCCGTTAATCCAACCAGACGTGCTGTATTCGACGTATCGCACCCCTGCTCTAATAAGAATAAGAGCCCACCCACTTTTTTGACTGATAAAATAATTCATTTGATTAATTTGAAGATTTGAAATAGGTTTACAATGTTTTTGTGGTGATTATTGTGTGGCTAGTATAGAACCAGTTCACACAATGCATTTTGAATAGCACACTTTATGCAGCCCAGAGCATGGGCATTCATTAGGAATAAATTTTGTGCCTAAAAAGTGGCATTTATGACATAAAATACAGTAATTATTTTTTAATTTTGTGGATCTCGTCTTGTTTCATACTATACGGTTGGCAAAGTTTGTTTGAATGAGTGGTAGGTTTATGCTTCTGGTATAAGCTTATAAAAGGAAAGTCTTCAGTATTTTGAAGCTGGTACATGAAATTATGGTTTTATCGCATAATCAGAACGCGATGCTTTTTGGCCTCGATTATCACATTCAGGTCATTTGGTACGTTTGATAACATACTGCTCAACTTTAATCATAAGCACATTTTCAAATTTTGATTGAAAATATTTTTGAAGGAAAATATGTGGGTGTGTGTTTGAAGGTAATAAATGTGGGTAGGGTGTGGATATGTGGGGGCTGGGTATGTTTATGTGTTAGTGAGAGGGAGGCACAGAAATATCTTGCCTGTTTCCCACTAAGCACATTGCTATGAACTGCATGAAACGTACAGTGCTTGATGAAGCAATAAGTCAAAGTTAATAGTCAAGCTGTCAAACATGACCTTTCTTCTTTTAGATACTGTAGGTTTTACACATTTAGAATAATGTTACAAATCAAGGAATAGTCTAAGAAACAGTTTGTTAGAGGATGATAAAGTTGAATCTTTTATTTACGCATAATGGTATATACAATGCTGAGAGCCAAACCAGATCATCTTGACATTAATGTTCACTTTTGTAAAGGTAGATATCAACATTAAAGAGGAGCAAATAATACGAAGCCTGACTTTATTTTCTTTTGTTGAATAAAGGCGGTGTTTTATCCATCAGTTATCACCTTGGTTACATGTACCTGTGGAAGCCTTACAAGTTTTTCTTTTAAGATTAACTTTGTAATTATCAGATTCTTGCTATTAAAAATCCCTACATTGGGTTTTCAACTGTAAATACATGAGGAATTGCACTACGTGTAGGATCTATTCTTGATAAGAACTAATTTTGTTGATGAATTCTTTGTTTTATCAGATGTTTTGGCATACAATTTAGCCATTACAGTTAATGATAACAGAATGTTGATTATGAAATGGATATCCTTCAGTGTATGGAGTCTACACTCCATCTTACTCTCCATCCAATCAATCAATCAATGGTATTAATAAAGATCCAAAATCAATAATAGTTTGCCCTAAGGTGCTAGGTAAACAGATAGGTACAGTACTTCTGTTATGCACCATTAGTAATGTTAGCCTCAATAATGTGTATATAACAACTCAAATTAAGAGGGTTTTTTGCATGGGATAACCTATGTAGTATGTGTCCCCTACTTTTTCAAAAAGGTACAAAGAAGGTTTAGTAAAAAGTGTTCTTTCTTAGTAAAAGTGTGTCCCTTTCATGAATTTTGTGAATTTCTGTAGAAAAATTGATAAATGTTGTAAAAAGAAAATGTTTTTGTTCAAAAATTGTTACCCAAGGACTCTAAATTCATACTGCTGTGATATGCTTATATTAAAAATTTATGTCAAATGACTATAAATTAAACAAGCTATTGGTCACATTGCAAAGTGATACATATGTCATAATAATTATGCCAGGAAAACCACCAGTGGCAGCACTATGGGGAAGCATGGGGCCATTTCTCCCTAGCAGATTGCGTTTCCCCACTTTCCCTCAGAACATTTTGTAAAGTGATATTTTGTCGGATTTATAGACTTTTGCCTCCAACATGAGACAAAATTGCCCTTCTCTTGCCCCCCATGTTCAAAACCCTGGTGCTGCCACTGAAAACCACAAAGCGTAACCACACACCTTGGATGAACAACTGATGAACTTTACACATTCCTGTTTGTTTTGCATTTGAAATGCAAAAGTAACTGGGGATCAACATCAAAATGACATTCCTTCTTCTGTACCTGACAGCCTCCAGAGTCCTACAGTACAAGTGGAAATCAAACTTAAGTTCCAGGTTCACTTTCTCCAAATGATTTTCCCACACTGTACCAGGCTGTCAGGGTGTGTGTGTGCCTTTATGGTTGTGATCCCAATATGTGAGCTGCAGGGATAAAATTCATTAGTTCAATTCAGGACTTGATCCAGCAGTGATCTGACAGTTTATGTATTGGACACGCATGCATCATAGCAGGCTGTCATCATACATACTGTATGGAGCATGAATGTTGGTTGATGTCACTGACTGGAGGAAATGTTAGAAACTTCAGTGCTCTGAGAACATTCTCATTTTGAAAAATATATCTTTGAGAGGATGTTAAGATGAACTCACGGTTGAAATTGAGGGCTTGCTATTTCATGAGAATGTTTAATACAAACAAGTCTCAATATTTATATTTCTGTTGTTGAAAAATACAAAATGAGTGACGGTTGATTTGATCAGGGAGTTGGAATATGATATTCATATCAAAGTTTATCCATGCAAGAAAAAAAAGTATGTAATATTCTAGAGACTCAAGAATAATTATCATGTTTTGTTAGAGTGCTCCTTTAGTAGTTGCACAAGGTACAGTACATTATGCCTGTACATCTGTTGGATGAGGGATACTGGTATAGAGGATGCACGTACCTCAAGAAAATGTTCTTTTGAGTGATTTGTGGGGAAACATAAACGCTAAATCTAGTCATGCTGTGGAGTATAATCAGGGGGTACACAAAATTGTGTGAAGAATTGTGGTTGTATTGCTTTTTGATTGTACTGTAAATGTTTTCCACCAGGTAGATCTTACTGTTGAATACTAAAACAATGATTGTTGGCTCGCAGCAGAAAACAGTGTGGGTTTTATACATAAAAATTAGCTGTGAATATTACATAAACTTGTTGTATTTTTGCAATTGAAGGGATTGTGGATATTCTACAGACCCCAGAATAGGTAAATGTTAGCTGGTTTAATTTGTATTTTTCCCCCAAAGTTTGACCTGTTTGAATTTTTTTTTTTTTTGTGGATGGAATAAAAGACAACTCAATAACAAAAGTTTATGCTTGATTCCCATACTTCTGCAGAAGTGCAAAACCAACAACACGCAACCAGGTATTTTCGTTACACTAAATTGTTATTTTGGTGACCACGATTTAATTGCGGTCTTTATATATACTTTCAGTTCTTTCATCATGGTGTCAAACCTAGTCTCAATATGGACAGGTGTCCTAATTAAGTTTTCTTTGTTAGTACAGCAGCTACAGTAGGTGCCATTCTTTCCAGACCTTGGTTGTTTTTTGACCAAATCAAGGACCGATCTGATGAAGCAGAAAGTTATTGTATCTTCCTGGTGGAAGTGCACTTCTTCATTGGTTTGTCTGCACTTTAAGCAGCATTGTTTGCAGTTAATTTGGATATTTACAAATTCATATCATGACTGCGGCTAATTGTATAAAATGTTGATACCAAACCTTATCAAAATGTTACTGTTTTGCAATTTGAGTTTGATAACTTATTAAAAAGTGCATTGAACTCTAAACAAATTCATTCGTAAATTTTGAAAAATGCATAACAAGTTTTTGAGTTGTGCATAATTAAAAAAGTTTGACAATTTTGTAATATATGCGAAATTTGTTACCGTGAAAAGACATGCATAATTCATAAGGACACATGCATAATTCATAAGGACAGATGCATAATTCATAACTAAAAATCATATGTAATCTTAAACTTCTTTCCTGAATTTAAGTAGTTGATAATGGAGAGAATTTTAGGAGTTGACAACGGGGATTTCCATATTTGAAAGTCTTTTCAAGTTAGTTGTTGCTTATGTGGTTTTGATCCCAAACACTGTCAGAGAATCAGAAACAGACAGACCTGTCCTTTCATACATGTACATCACAAATATGCATATCAATTGCCAACTAAAATTTGAAAACAATCTTCAAATCGCTGAACTAGTTGTTGCTTATGTGGTTTTGATCCCAAACACTGTCAGAGAATCAGAAACAGACAGACCTGTCCTTTCATACATGTACATCACAAATATGCATATCAATTGCCAACTAAAATTTGAAAACAATCTTCAAATCGCTGAACTAGTTGTTGCTTATGTGGTTTTGATCCTAAACACTGTCAGAGAATCAGAAACAGACAGACCTGTCCTTTCATACATGTACATCACAAATATGCATATCAATTGCCAACTAAAATTTGAAAACAATCTTCAAATCGCTGAACTAGTTGTTGCTTATGTGGTTTTGATCCTAAACACTGTCAGAGAATCAGAAACAGACAGACCTGTCCTTTCATACATGTACATCACAAATATGCATATCAATTGCCAACTAAAATTTGAAAACAATCTTCAAATCGCTGAACTAGTTTTGTTAGGGTTTTTAGCTCAATATTCCTTTAAGCTATATGAGCTTAAGCAATGACTAACTTAAGGGCCAGGTTCTCGCCGGGATAGGTTCGGATTTTTGCAGCGTTTATCAAATCCTATGCTTTTTTGGAAATTTTGCTGTGAACTTATTTGACGATATGTTGATGCAATAAACAGTTTATATTGTTGCGTAGTTTTAACAAATTTTGCATCCCAAAATTCACTAAAAATGTTTTAAATACTTGGATTTCACGCGGCGCAATTCGAAGGAATTTAGTATATATAATAACATTGCCTTGGGGAAATACCACCGAATATCTCCGATTGAAAGAAAACTGTTTTTATTGGCTGGAGCGTTAAAATACTGTGTGGCACATATGCTAATCGAGCTTGATATCCCGTTTAGGATTTCTCCCACTGTGTATAGTCAAATTGGGGTATAACTTTTGTAGTTGATAGCTCGTTTGGGCTATAAATTGGGTTTAAAAAACTATTACAAGCTCAGAAATGGCTAAATAGCTTACATAAGTTATTAAAACCATATGCCGCGATTAAATCTCTGGCTGTAAAATCACCAAAAAAAAGAAAACTTTGAACATCAACACGAGTCGCCTGTCGCATTAGACGCATAACCTGGCTTGCAGTAATCTTATCCACAATAACTTTGACAACTCTGTGTACGAGAGCGACGTGACAACTGCTCCTATTCTCTTAAACTATTTTCGCTCCAATTTCTCTCCAATTTGCACCATTTTGTTTTATAACTTCATTTTCGGATTTTCTTTTCGGTGGATGGGCTTTTATCCTCGGTGAGATCGTTTCTTTTCTTTTTTTTTTTCTATTATATTTTCCCTCGTTCTGTCCCGACTTTTCACGCCCTTCGTTACTAATACAGCGGTCCCCATATAGTGGTTCCGCGATTTTTTTCTAGCTGCCTCGGGTCTCTCGGCCCATGGTTTTTCTTTCATAATGACAAAGCGCCTATGCAGTGACCTTGACCCCCTCCCCTCCCGTGACCCACCTGCTACCATCATTGACCATTCTGCAACCCCAATCCCAAAAATCCTTATAATCCATGCCACCAACAAGCAGGAAAGCTTTAAAAAGTTTCTCCTTTCCTCATCCATAAAGCCCTCTTTGGCCTTGTCGGTACCCTCCCCAAAGTCTCTACCCTTAGATGCGGTGATCTCCTGGTGCACTGCACCAGGGACACACAAGCCACCACCCTCCTTTCCACCAAAACCCTATCCAACTCTGGTATCGACATCACAGTCACCCCCATCGTTCCCTAAACTCCAGCAAAGGCGCCATACGCACCCGCGATCTTGCGTACATGACCGATGACGACCTCCAAGAAGAACTAGCTAACCAACATGTAACCGAAGCCTGTCGTCTCGTTCTAAAGAGAGACGGAGCCAAACTCCCACCAACACCATATTTCTCACTTTCGCAACTCCAACTCTCCCCTCCCACATCATTGCCGGCTACCTGAGAATCCAGGTGCGCCCCTTATATTCCTAACCCTTTACGTTGCTACAATTGTCAGAGGTATGGCCAGGAAAAACTCCTGCCACAGCCAAGCGCTGTGGTAACTGGGAGCCCCGGACCATGACAATACCTCCTGCACCAACCCCCACTCTGCACAAATTGTGACGGTAAACACCCAGTAAACCATCCCTCCTTCTCGAAAGACTGTCCCACCTGGCTTCAGGAAAAACAAATAACAAAACTTAAAACCCTTAACCCCAACATAACCTACCCTGAGGCCAGGAAACAATTCCTCGCTTCCCTTAACTCCAAGCCTTCCTACTCAAACGTAGTGCCCTCTAACTCTAATTCCGCCCCCCAAACACAACTAACACAACAAAACTAACTCCCATGCCCAAACCGACCTCACCTGGCTCTTCTTACCTAGTCCTAAGCCCATCACCATTTCCAACAACCCAATCACACCCAATACCCACACCACCTCCACCACCACTTCTCTCCTCAACCCCCTTCCTACTCTAAAGCCCCTACCGCCCCTACACCAACTCCACTAATACCTTCATACATCAAGCTAAAACCAGCCAAGCAAACAACCAACAAAGCAACAAATCAACCAGCAAACAACCAACCAAAAAACAACCAATCAACAAACAACCAATCAACAAACAACCAATCAACAAACAACCCACCTCCCAAACCCACACTGAAGAGAGTATGGATTGTTCGACATACGAACACACCGATCATACTTCTCGTCCAATTTTCAAAAACAATCGCTCCCAAAGAAACAAACCCAAAGAAAAAACAAGCGAACTCAGACCCAGCAGATCTTCCTCCAGATAACCCCCCGCCTCCTTTATGGCATACACCACAATCAATTACAATAACACCCACAACATCATACAATGGAACATTAGGAGCCTTAAGGCCAATTCTGAAGAAATCGACCTTCTGGCCTCCACCTTCAACCCGTCGTCTTCTGCCTACAAGAAACTTTCTTGAAAACCACCGACCATTACTCCCTTAACAACTTTGCTTGCTATCACAAACATCAAGTGGATGCTGACAGGGCCTGTGGTGGCGTCTCCATTCTCGTTAGACACGATATCCCACACAGCCCTGTTCGTGTGCACACCGACCTTCAGGCCATCTGTATTTCTATCTCCCTCCACAAAACTTTCACTCTCTGCAATATCTATCTCCTCCCAACACCAACATTCAACCAACCAGCCTTAACAACCTCATCTCTCAGCTTCCCACCCCCTTCATCCTTCTTGGTGACTTCAACGCTCACAACCCTCTGTGGGGCTCTAATACCACCACCCCTAGAGGCAAGTTCATCGAAAACTCTCCGTCAGCACAGCCTGTCCTTACTGAACACTAACTCCCCGACCTACCTTCATCCTGCCACAGGCTCTCTCACCTGTATTGACCTGTCTATCTGTTCCCCTAACCTCCTCCCTGACTTTAGTTGGAGAGTCACTGCTGACCTCTGTGGTAGTGATCATTACCCTCTTCTTATACACTCCAATCTTCAAATCCCCACTGAGCACACCCCAACTGGAACCTCGACAAGGCTGACTGGTCCCTTTTTGAAACCCTCTGTGACTCACACCTCTCCCCCCATCTTCTCGAGGATGAGGATCCCATGTCTAACTTCAGTAATATCCTTATCAACATCGCCACCTGCTCAATTCCCAAAACCTCCAAACCCCAAATCATCCCCAACCCCTGGTTCTCAGATGACTGCAAAACCGCCATCAAGAACAGGAAAAGAGCCCTCAGGAACTTTAAAACTAACCCGACCACCCATAACCTTAACCTCTTTCAGATCAGCCGTGCCAAGGCCAGACGCACTATCAAGGACAGTAAAACCAACACTTGGAACAACTTTATCTCTTCTCTCACCACCAACACCCCCACTAAGAAGATTTGGAGAATGGTTAACAGCTTCCACGGCAGAGTAGGCAAATCTTCCATCTCCCATCTCTCTTGGAATGGAGACCTTCTCACCGCAAAAAAAGACATCGTTGACCACCTCGCCGCCTCTTTCAGCAACATCTCGGCCTCGACCAACTACTCCAATGCTTTCAAAATCAAAAAGCTTGCGATGAAGCCCGGAGAATCACTTTTCCCTCTGACAACTCCGAAAGCTACAACACCCTCTCACCCTTTCTGAATTAAACCAAGCCATCAGCGACGCTGGCTGCACCTCAAGGGCCCAGATAACATCCCCTATCAGTTTCTGAAACACCTCCCCATCAAAGCCACCACTACCCTACTCACCATCTTCAACCACATTTGGTCCTCACACTCCTTTCCCCTATCTGGAGGACAGCTATTGTCATCCCGTCCTTAAACCGGGAAGGATAGCACCGACCCCACCAGCTACCGACCCATCGCCCTTACTTGCTGTCTCTGTAAAATTATGGAAAAGATCATTAATCAGAGACTAAACTGGTTCCTCGAGACCAACAGAATCCTCTCTCTCACCAAAGCGGCTTCCAAAACGTCGCAATACCTAGACCAGTTAATTACGCTCGACACCGCTATCCGGGAATCCTTTGCAAAAAGGAACACCTCATTGCCATATTTTTGACCTCGAGAAAGCTTTCGACACTACTTGGAAATACTGGCATTACCGGAAACTTCACACCATTGGCCTCAGAGGCCACCTCTCCATCTTTATTCAAAACTTCCTCTCACCCAGGCAGTTCCAAGTTCAGATGGCCACACCCTCTCCAAGCCGTACCCCCAAGAAGAGGGCGTCCCCAAGGCAGCATCCTCTCCCCCACTCTCTTCAACCTGAGCATTAATGACATCGGAAATGACCTTGGCCCCAGCATCAAACGTACCCTCTACGTGGATGACTTCACCATCTTCTACTCCTCCCCTAGCTTTCCTATTGTTGAAAATAGGCTTCAAACCAGCCTCAATCAGCTGCAAGTCTGGAGCAACAATAACGGTTTTAGATTCTCCAAAGACAAGACAGTCTGCATGCACTTTTGTCATTTCAACAACCTCCACCCCAACCCGAACTTTGTGCTCAATGGGAATCGCATCCCTAAAGTTGAAAACACAAAGTTCCTTGGTCTAACTCTAGACCCCAAGCTCACCTACAAGCCACACATCACCAACCTGAAACTAAAATGCAATAGCTCCCTCAACCTCCTCCGACTGCTCTCAACACTACTTGGGGAGCGAACCGCATATGCTCTCCTCAAAATTTTCAGGCTCACCATTCGTGCCAAGCTTGACTATGGCAATATTGTTTACTGTGTCGCTCACAACTCATACCTCAACCACATTAACACCATCCAAAATGAAGCCCTCAGGCTTTGTCTAGAGCCTACAGGACCTCCCCAATCACTAGCCTTCATGTTGAAGCCAACGAACCCCCTTTCTACTTAGATGTAAAAAGCTTAGCCTCTCCTATGCTTTTAGAGTCCTCACCAACACCCAGAACCCTGTTTACAACCTCATTAGGTACCCCAATTTCTCCTCCCTCTTTGATAGGACTAAAACCCTATCGCCCCCTTCAGCTTACGCATTAAATCAGACCTCTTTCAACTTGGCATCAACCCCGCCACTCTCGGCACCTATTCCTGGCCCACTTTTCCGCCTTGGGCCACCCCCTTCCTTCTGTCCACCTAGACCTCTCCACTTATAACAAAACTCAAACTCACCCTAATCTCTTCATCAATCTCCACAACCAAATCAAAGACCAACTCTCAAATTACACCTCCATCTATACTGATGGCTCCAAGGAAGGCAACAAGACAGCTGCTGCTGCCATCATCCAAGACATCACCCTCAGTAGCAGACTTCCTGACCACTCATCCATCTTTTCAGCCGAGGCTAAGGCCATTCTCCTCGCCCTCAACTTTATTGAGTACTCTCCTCTTAGTCACTTTGCCATTTTCTCTGACTCAAAGGCTGTTCTTACTTCATTACTCAATCTTAAATGGGATAACCTCACCTGCCACCTCCTCCTCCGGAAACTCTTTTCACCCACCCTCTGCAGGAAAAGTGTTCTTTTCTTCTGGATACCCAGCCATGTTGGCATCCCTGGCAATGACAGGGCTGATACAGCCGCTAAGCTTGCCCTTAACCTCCCCCCTTCCCCTTTTCCCAAAACCCTCTCTGACATCAAACCGCTTATCGCTTCTCTTGTTCGTGACCGCTGGCAAACCTTATGGAACTTCCAAATTGATAACAAACTCCATGTTATCCAGCCCACAATCCCGATCAAATCCACCATCAACAACCTTTCTCAGACGACAAACTTTCATATTACCCGTCTTAGAATGGTCACACCCACCTCACTCACTCCCACCTCCTTATTGGTTCCCCAACCCTCTGTAACAATTGCCACTGCATCCTTACAATCCAACACGTTCTCCTTGCTTGCCCCTGTACAACCTTCCCAGAGCTTCTCTCCTCCCCACAACTCAATTGCTGAGCTCTTCCAAAAAATCCTCCAGATAAAATAGTCTCCTTCCTTCAGCATGCATCCCTCTACAACCATATTTAATCCTCCTCTTCCACCCCTCTCTACTTTGTTTTTAGTTTTACCCATGCACCTCCTCTCTCGATCACAGCTTTCTGGCTTTTGTTCTTGAATTTCTCTCATTCTTCCCTGGTCTCTTTCCTTACTACCTCTAAAATGATCTGACCTCTCAGGCACAATTTGACCTTCGTTGTCGTGGTGCCGTTAAGACCTCATCAAACAAACAAACAAACAATAACTTTCCTCACAAAAGGTTATGAATAGGCTTTCAGCTAATAGCTCCATGGCTGTAGACTGTATTACTGTAACTGATGCATAAAGCCAGTGCCCTTTTATAGAAATTCTTAGTGGGGTGGGGGTCATTCTAAAGCTTGAAAACAAATAGATATCCACTCACAAATACTACATAATGTAGAGGTTGTCACATACATTTAGTATTCATTTGGCAAGGGCAGTGGTGGGAGTAGGCATGCCCCAATAATTTTCTAAGCAGCAATTTTTAAAAACAAGTTCTTTACTTGTTCCCGTTTAGTAATTTTCAACATTGGTCCTGGCCCCAATCTTTGATCTTATAGGTGGAATTTGCCTACCAAAGTGTGTGAAAATTAAAAGTGACAAGCGAAAGCTGTTAACTGACAAGAGTGTCGGTTTTTAAAATGAAAAGTGCCCATCCATTTTTGTCAAAAAAAACGTGCATGAACTTGATTTTTAGCTCTCTCCGCTTGCCCAGAGTTTCTTCCGACACCTCTGATGCTTTGGGTCCCATAACAAAGATAGTGCAGTGTTGTTCAGGGCTAGACCCAAATTGATTTTGCCCAGGGCCTGTAAGGTTAATCCACCCTTCCGGGCATTCCCAACCTTTTGTTGTGCCACTGTTAAGCAAAATTGTATTCCTTTTCTAACAACCGAAGCCTACCCAATGTAACTTCTCATGGAAAAAAAACAGCCTCTTATTCCCACCCGCAAAACATATATTGAGCTACTACATCATCTATGATCTAGCATCACAACGATATCAAAGCTCCCGCTTGCATAACCCCCCCCCCCCCTCCTTAATAAACATCAAACATGTATTTCTTTCCTAACAACCCAGCCTACTCTAATTAACAACTACCAACAAAAATAGGCTGTGTCAACACCCCAAAATATATGTTGAGCTACTACATCATTGATGTTCTAGTTGCTGTTCTAGTTGCTGTTCTCATGGTTCAGAAAATACACATTTTAGACTCAACATATCCAGAGACCGTTGGGCAGGGAATCCATTGTTACAAACTGACATCCCAATGCCATTGTTCTTTGCAAGGGTGCCATTGTTCTTTGCAAGGACACAATGCCACCACCTAAAGGGTTGACTGAGGATTGATATGGGTCAGGACTGGTGTGAAATTGTGTCAAGAAAGGATTAGATGAGATCAAAGTATTACATCTCTTATTGTTTTTGGCTTTATAGTCAGTTGTGTGTTTGAACAAGCTCCAAAGTTTGTAACATGATTTAATACAGTAACTCTGAAAAAGTGTATGTAGCCTGTGATTCCAGTTGTTATTAGAAACTATTAAGTATACTACAGTGTGTTGTGTATAAGAACTAAGGTATAATCTAGTTTTCTAAAATAAACAAAAATCAATCTTTAGTCTTGTGTCAGGGATTACACATGAAAACATTTCATTGGCAGCTTACTTTAGATATCTACTGTTTACACAAGGAATTGAAGGGAATTAATATTGGTTTCAGCATGGAGTTAAAAGCCATGGTTTTAGCAATAAATCTATTCTGAGGTTTACGATTTTTGCTAAAGCATGTCCCCCTTTATTTATGTTAGTGGGAATTCTAATAAAAGAAGTGGAATCCCTCACTTATGTGAATATGGAAATGGTCCTATCTCCTGTAACTCTTCTCTCATAATGCATCTAAGACATTTCAGTTTACTACATGGTTTTAAGCCACAAATTATATTTAAATCAGTAAACATTGCAATAAAATACATTGAGAAACAGAACACTCTTCAGGACTTAGTCAGTTGTGTATAAAGCTGCAAGTATCAAATCCAATAATACTGTATCAGTTTAAAAATATGAGGATTTTTTTTTTTTTAAATCCGACATTAATCCTTTTTATTTTGCAGTGATATAAACCCATCCCACCTAGAACATTATGCCAGTCTGTTGACCTTCCAAATGTGAATAATTTCCTGGTTTGTTTCCAGCTTATTGTTGTCGATAAAACTAACCTCTCGGTTGGGAAAATTTCCTTTGGTTTACTGAAGGACATAAACTATTTCATTAAAAAGTAGTTTTGTTCCTGTTTCATATTGTTCTTCTGTTACGTTTGCATGTGTTTGTGTTTGAGACTAATCTGTAGAAAATAAAGTTGGTTTTGAGTTTCATATCTAGAGGTGAAGTTAGGGTTCACCAAAGGGAAGGGATCACCAAAGGGAAGGGATCACCTAGGGTGTCAAGAAAAGTGAAAGTGCCAACTCATGAGTGAATTTATATCGATGTAATTAAAGTGTAAAGTTTTCATATACTCTACAAGTGGCGGCGCCAGGATTTTGATGAGGGTCAAGAAAGGGGCAGTTTTTGTCTCATGGAGGGGTAAGTCTATAATCAGACAAAGTATGTCACTTTACCCAATTTTCTAAGGGTAATTGGAGGAAAAGCCATCTCGTGGGGGAAAAGCCATCTCGTGGGGCGAAAGCCATCTCGTGGGGGGAAAAGCCATTTCGTAGGGGAAAAGCAATCTCGTGGGGGAAAAAAACATCTCATGGGGGAAAATGCTGCCACTGTATTCTACATTGCAAAAATTTACAATTTTGTTTTCTGAAAGGTCCGTTATTAAAAGAAAGAAAAACAATTATTTTGATCAAATTGAAAGAAACTGTAGAATTGACTTCGTGACTGGTTTGCTAGGGATGTGCACTTGGCCGAAATGTGAGGGTGTAATAACCTAGAGTCTAGATCTATCTCACTTTATTTCACATAAATGATAACCGTTGATGTGATTGTTCAAATTAACCGCAATTACTTCTAATGAATACTTGAAAAATCGTTTAAGACATGAGAAACCGTTGCCATTGCAAATTTCCCAGGTATTGCACAAAAGATGACAAGCTCCCTCTTTGAAAGAGAGCTTTTTTTATAGATCCTTTCTGCAATGGTTCCTTCTGTAAACTTGAAATTAAAATAATATACTCAATTTCTAAAAATCCTGTTTCATTGAGAAACTCAGAATGTACTGCCTGGTGTTTGTATGAATCAGCCACTCTGTGTAAAAAAAGTGTGCCTAAAGCATCAGATCACAATTCTCCTGTCAAGCCAATTAAGCAAAAATCAATTATCGATCCTCGCTTTTACCAGTAGTTTTACACCTTCATTCTTTAGACAAGTTGGGATCAAGCAATGGAGGAAGAGATTGTATTTGGTCTAAGATAAGAAAGCGAGAAGGAAATAAGATTAGAAAATGAATATAGCTTTATAGTTATTGATGCCCTGAGCAAGTTGGCAAATATTTTCATTTCTTGCCATTCACCTTTGCTGATGTTGTTTTACAGGCAGAGAGAAGATATTGGAAATGCGGTGTTGAGGGGATTGTCTTTAAGACGCTGTTTCAAGAACGTTTTCTACGTTCTGCTTTTGAAATCTTGTTGATGGATTTTGTTTAATGGCATTAACACAAATGATGTTTGGCTGACCAAGAATTGTTGAATTTAGAGATATTTTGGTGGGTGTGAGGTGATATGTGTTCAGGCTGGGTGATTGTGAGGGCATTAACTCCAAAGTGACTGTCACCACTAGTGTGTAAACAGTTTGGCTTGGAGGGGGTATATTGCTGGGAATTTTAATATTCTAAAATTTTAACTTATGAGGAAACTGGTTTGAACAAATTCATGTAATTGCAATACACTCGTGGGAGTGCTGTTTTGTACTGTGTAATAAGAGGAGGTCCTGTTACGATTATTTGAATAAAAACATGAATACATTTGAATTTTTTTTGCTTGACTCCTTTGCTACAGTAGTTACATGCTTTCAAATCAAACGAGTAAAGGTGGTGTATCAAATGGAAATGTTTATGTGATGCATAAGCTTGTGTTACAATGTCCTATCTGACTTGAGATTTTAAAAAAGGTCATTCTGTCTTAGAATTGAACAAACTTTGAAGAATTGCAAGAGATTGTAGAAACAAAACAAAGTGATCACTTCTGAAGGCAAAACAGGTCAACATCGTCTAGTTCCCCTCTAAAGCACTTGATAGCACTGATGGCTGCTAGCTAAGCTACATCCATCCGAGCCATCAGGCTCATACAGCCGGTGCTTATCCCAGTTTCAATGGCGCAGCGGATGAGAGTACATGACCCTCCTGGGCGGGACCCATCCATCACAGATGAGTGATGACAGTGCACGGAAAAATCTCATAAAACCACGCTTAGCATATTGTGCTACGTGATTTGAACAGGGGAGTTAACCACGCTGCATATTGTGCTATGTGATTTGAACAGTGGGTAAACCACGCTAGCATATTGTGCAACGTGATTTGAATAGTGGGTAAACCACGCTAGCATATTGTGCTATGTGATTTGAATAGTGAGTAAACCACGCTAGCATATTGTGCAACGTGATTTGAACAGGGAGTAAGCCACGCTAGCATATTGTGCAACGTGATTTGAACAGGAGTAAACCACGCTGGCATATTGTGCAACGTGATTTGAACAGGAGTTGCCATTATAATGACGCCATTATAATGACAGCTCCCTAATTTAAGTCCCTGATTTAAAGAAGAAGAGTGCTATTAAAGAAAATCTTTCGCAACATAATTTTTTTCAGTTGTCGATGCTGGGATCTCAAACTTGATTTCTTTTAGTTTATCCCCATGTAATAAATTAACCTTTCTGCCCTGCAAACATTATCTCCAGATGAACCACATTTTGTTGATACAGTAAAGCACACACTAATGAGTTTCCCTCTCTTTTTATCTGCTAAACCTGATTGATGTCATAAATATTTAAAGATAATAGTGGCGTTTCTAAAAAGTGTGTCTGCTTTAATTAAGGTGGTATGGGCATTGGTTGTGATTTTCAAGTCATGTACTACTACTTTATGTCATTTACCTACAGTGTAAGGTGTGACTCAAGTGTCTTAAATCCTTCTTGTTGTCTTGCAAAGAAAGGCAAGGCAGCATACTGAAGGTTCAACTTAAAGGATTAGTTCAGGGGTCAGGCATGTTTATTTTATATGAAAGAGGACTTAAAGAGAAACAAAATAGTGAAGAAATGCATTCAACAGTCTTATTCCTTTAAAAGGATTAGTTCAGGGCCAAGCATGTTTATCTTATATGAAAGAGGACTTTGAAGAATCAAATGGTTAAGAAAGCATTCAACAATCTTATTCTTTAAAGGATTAGTTCAGAGTCAAGCATGTACATTTTAAATGAAAAGAGGACTTGAATAGAAACAAAATAGTGAAGAAAGCATTCAACAATCTTATTCCTTTAAAGCATTAGTTCGGTCAAGCATGTTTATCTTATATGAACGAGGACTTAAAAAAAAAAAAAAAAAAAATAGTGAAAAAACATTCAACTATCTTATTTCTTCAAAGGATTTGATCAGGGTCAAGCAAGTCTATCTTATATAAAGAGGACATAAAAAGAAACAAAATAGTGAAGAAAGCATTCAACAATCTTATTCCTTTAAAGGATTAGTTCAGGGTCAAGCATGTTCAATTTATATGAAAGAGGACTTCAAAAAGAACAAAATAGTGAAGAAAGCATCCAACTATCTTATTCCTTTAATAGATTA
>JAIGNY010003636.1:0-27809 GCA_020152595.1 Chiridota heheva | reverse complement strand
GTCACACCCACCTCACTCACTCCCACCTCCTTATTGGTTCCCCAACCCCTCTGTAACAATTGCCACTGCATCCTTACAATCCAACACGTTCTCCTTGCTTGCCCCCTGTACAACCTTCCCAGAGCTTCTCTCGCTCCCCACAACTCAATTGCTGAGTTCTTCCAAAAAAATCCTCCAGATAAAATAGTCTCCTTCCTTCAGCATGCATCCCTCTACAACCATATTTAATCCTCCTCTTCCACCCCCTCTCTACTTTGTTTTTAGTTTTACCCATGCACCTCCTCTCTCGATCACAGCTTTCTGGCTTTTGTTCTTGAATTTCTCTCATTCTTCCCCTGGTCTCTTTCCTTACTACCTCTAAAATGATCTGACCTCTCAGGCACAATTTGACCTTCGTTGTCGTGGTGCCGTTAAGACCTCATCAAACAAACAAACAAACAAACTTAACCTGTTGTATTGGTCAGTTGGTAATAAAATCTACAAAATAATCAAATGCTTATTCTGATCTTACGATTTATGTTTTGCTGAGAACAAAATATTTTCCGACACTGAGGGATTAAACAAAACATTGATTGAGGCTTGGTGGGACGATTCCCCCCTCCCTCCCCCACCCCCTTATTGTTTTCTTCACATAGCGATGTTGGCATATGGATATATTTTTGATATGGGCCCAAATTTAGTTTCAGACGTTTGTAACTGAAAAATTGGGTGTTTGGGGCTTAGGTATATTTTGTTTCACCTGCTTTTTATAGACTGCTTAAATGCAAGTAACTGACAATAAAAACAGACAACATAATGTGAACTATCTTAACCTAATTAGCAAAAAAGGTTTACACTTATAAAAAAGAAAATAAATTAACTAGGATTAATATCTTATAAAGAAAACGTAAAGGGAGATAAATTCACTGATATACGTGGCTTTGTGCAAAAAGCTATCGAAGGGGCAATATGATTGTAAACTGCAGTTGATGCGAGTGTATTACTTTAAAGGGGCACTAGATCAAAAGTAAGGGCGTTCTGCGAGTGTATTACTCGAAAGAAAGGGCGTACTTCTATATAGATACTAACACAATCAGGAACATTTTTTGCCAACGTTGACAGCTGCAAAACTTATCTTACACCAATTTGTATACCAAGTAGTTATCTACAATTCATAAACAATAACATTTTATGACTTGCGAGGAAAAACGAGTCATTGTTAACCAAAAAGACGCCATAACTTCTAGCTCTCCTTTAATGTATGGCAATGCACGGGGTCGGTATATCATCAGAAATCAGTTTCGAACAAAATAAAAACAAACACTGTAATCAAGTCTTAAGGCCGTTACACACTGAACGCGGCGCGACGAGCGATATTTTAGATAATAATACGGGAAACATATATTATAAGATGCTTTGACTTTTTGCTTACACACGATGGAGTTTACAATGAGGCTTTCTGATGATAATGGAAAATTTGTTAAAAATGCTTTTTTGTTTCAAACTGTGGAGAAATTCGCTTTAGTGGTGCGCGATTTTCTGTCGCGATGCGAATTTTGCTCTAATGGACTTAGAAAGGCACTTTCAATCAATTTTCAGTTATGATCTGAATAGCCATGCGATGGCGATACTTTTCTGAAAACAAAAGATCAACATGTTTCTTTTCCTTTGTTTTATTCAATTTTGTTAAAAAAATCACTCGCCGCGCCGCGTGTTACCGCTTTTAAGGTGGAAACACATTGGACGCGAACCGCGTCGCATCACATTGCATCGCGTTGGACTATGCACAACGAACGCGTTTTTTTGGGGCAATGAAATGTCAACTGGTCAAACGTTAATAACATAGAATAAACTGAGGAAGAAACAGGTGGTTTGTATACGGATAATATGCGATTCTTAAGGATGTTTTGTGTGTGGGGGAGGGTAGAGGGGCGAACCGAAAACTTATCGAATTGACGCATGATGAGGAAAGGGAAATAACTTGCCAAATTGATGCATGACGTATCCACGTGGGTAAAAATTTGTACCACTTTTAAATTAAAAAGACCAGCGACAGTTGGAATCAAATTTTAATTTTAAGCAAATAATGCAGTGCTAGACATATATATATATATATATATATATATATATATATATATATATATATATATATATATATATCTATATATATATATATATATATATATATATATATATATATATATATATATATATATATATATATATATATATATATATATATATATATATATATATATATATATATATATATATATATATATATATATATATATGTATATATATATATATATATATATATATATATATATATATATATATATATATATATCTACCTATATACATATATATATATATATATATATATATATATATATATATATCTACCTATATATATATATCTACCTATATATATATATATATATATATATATATATATATATATATATATATATATATATATATATATATATATATATATATATATATATATATATATATATATATATATATATATATATATATATATATATATATATATAATATATATATATATATATATATATATATATAATGAAATAATGGAAAGGAGAATACCTAAGGAAAAGTATATAATTTGTTATAAGTTGTAAATTCCTTGAAGAGATTAAATAGGACTTGGAATAGGGTATAACTATGTTATCTAATAAACACAGGAAATAAGTGCAACAAAAATGTTTGAATGAGTGCCTAATTGTGTTTGTTTGAAAAATGGTGTACACCTCCTTTGAAGTTTGTACAAAAGTCAAATTTAAAAAAGCTCATCAATTGAGAAAGAAAGCAAATTAATGGGTTGTAAAGAAACTAGTTACAATTGATTAATTTCGTAAAAAATTTTGAAAATGCAATATTTTCCTTAGAGTAAAAACAAACTAAAAAAGCATTGTGTATACTATTCTAGAAATGGCAGAAAACATAATATCTAGCTTACAGTATATTATGTGGATTTCAACGTTAGGCTATTCAACGTGCCTAATAGTGCTATAAAATTCACTGGTTTTAGTGTAATTTAGAATTGTCACGAAGAATGTACTTCAGTATTTCAACTATTATGCTGATTATTATTTTTCTTCAGATGAATAAATAATATTCCATTGTACTGTACATAACTGACTCCATTAGATAAAACCTTTCTGCTCCATCTGTCTGAAAAAGAGGTTACATGTATTTTATGTTGCATTATATAATTGGCAATATTAACAATATATAAAAATGAAAAGCTGAAAATGATGAAGAAAAGACAAAACCCTACAAAAAGGGGTAAAGTAAAGAGGTATTGAACAATAGATTAATGCAGCCGGAGTTTTGTGCAAATCCGGTGGGAACCGGAATCGGATTTTTGGTCACTATCTTCTGTGTGAAGATGCACTGTTCTGTCTGAAGATGTACTGTGAAAGAAAAAGAAGCACAGATGAAATTATGTCGCACAAGCAAGACATACTATTTGCCCCCTATAATTTAGGTTGCCATGATATACATACTTTCATTCCATTACATGTGCCAGGCAACAACAATCTACCAGTCCCTGTATGTCATGCATGTTCTTCTCTAACTGTTTTTATTCAAATTCAGCAATGACTGAAGAGCACCTTCCCATTTGACCAAATCAGCTTCTTTCCTGCAAACCACCGTGCTAGAGCATTACAAATCAACAAATTTAGGAACAGAGGCATATTCACTATTGTCATTACACATTTGTATCTATATTCTTGAATGTAAACAGGCCTACTAATTCAATAGCTTTTAAACCAGGAGTTGTCATTAAGCTGTCAAAGTCTGTATTAGTTTTAATGAGAACAACTTCTTCCCAACTTTAAGCAAATCTGAACTGTCATATAGCAATCTGGTTAATATTGCCCACCAGCATAAGCGTCATTAGTCCAGTAAAACTTGACCATTTTATGCATTTTTTCATGTTAGTTGTTATGAAAAGGCTTTCCCAAATACCAATATTCAATTTGCTCATTTGATTACAACATTTATGATTATTAATTTTCCTTCAGTAATTTGTCAAAACTCCAAATTTCGTCTTTTCTGGGATACAAAAATTTTGAATAAAAATGGATATTCAAAGTGATCTGAACTAAATATTTCACAATACCTTACTCAAATAGGGTAAAGACCATCCCAGGGTATTCATGGTATGATATTTCTGATAATATCAGAAGAAATCATAATTATCATATAGCAATATTGCCCACCAGCATAGGTGTCATTAGTCCTGTAAAACTTGACCATTTTATGTATTTCTTGATGTTGATTCAAATGAAAAGGCTTCTCCAGAATAATATTTAAAGGAGCACTAGACCGAAAAACGAGAGCACTCATTTTTGTGAATTTCACATATATATTATCCACAAAAGATTAATACACTTTATGCCTCCATAGCCCACAGACGACATGAGGGCAAAGGTGTCTTGAATATTCATATTAACCAGACAATTGTTATTCCGTTGCGTGCAAGATATGCATTTGATTTTTTTGGGGACCCCAAAAAATGCACCCTCAATTTTCGGTGAAGTGCTCCTTTAATATAAATTATAAAAGTTATAGATATTTTTGATTATTAATTTTTCTTCAGTAATTTGTCAAAACTCCAAATTTCATATTTTCTGCAATACAGATGATTTGAATTATAATGGATATTCAAAGTGATCTGAACTAAATATTTCACAATACTTACTTAAACAGGGTAAAGACTGTTCCATGGTACTCATATCATGATATTCCTGATACTGTACATTCATCACTCTTCCGTTGTGCTCCTTTTCTCCCAAGTTTTCTTTTATCTTCTCTTGATAGCTCAGTCCGACACTGAAAAAATGACAAAATAAAAGTGTCAGGCTAGTGACATCTATGTAAAAGATACAATACACCTATGCAATTTTCATGAAGACTTTTCAGGTGTTAACAAGTTTAAATAAATCATAATGATCATATCATATAGCAATCTGGCTAATATTGCTCATTAGCATTCATTAGTGTCACTAGTTCTTGAAGAACTTGACCATGTTATGTATTTTTTCATGTTGGTTGTAATGAAAAAGCTTTCCCAACAATTAATATTCAATTTGCTCATTTAATTACAACATTTTTTGTTATTAATTTTTCTTCAGTAATTTGTCAAAACTCCAAATTTCGTCTTTTCTGCGATACAAAACATTTGAATGAAAATGGATATTTAAAGTGATTTGAACTAATTATTTTACAATACTTTACTCAAACAGGGTAAAGACCATCCCAGGGTATTCATGGTATGATATTTCTGATACAATCAGAATAATCATAATTGTCATATAGCAATATTGCCCACTAGCATAGGTGTCATTAGTTCTGTAAAACTTGGCCATTTTATATATTTCTTTATGTCGGTTGTAATGAAAAGGCCTAAAAGGCTTATTTTTTTGATAATTAATTTTTCTTCACTGAGTTGCGAAAACTCAAAATTTTTATCTAGTTTTATTCGGGGTAGGCCTATTATCTTTTCTGGAAAATGATTTGAATAAAAATGGATATTCAAAGTGATCTGATGGTTTTCTTTTCACAATACCTTACTCAAACAGGGTAAAGATCGTCCGACAACCATGGTATTCATGTTATGATACATCAGTTACAGTCATCCATCTTCCATTCTCCTTCCGCCAGGTATCCCAAGCGTTCCTTCATCTCTTAATAGCTCAGTATCACACTGAAGAAATGGCAAAATAAAAGTGTCAGACTGGTGACATCTATATAAAAGATACAAATCACCTTTCACAAAGAAGTGCTACCGTATGTGGAAAATAGTTGTTGCGGCTAAATGAAAATTTACTACCTAACAGCAAGCTAATTTTAGAGTACTTTGGTACAAAATACCAAAATAGCTATAGAATATGGTAAAATCCTAGTATAGCGTTAAATATCTATACAAGGATTGTTTCTTTTTCTTTTTTAATTTTGGTTTCATTCTGTTGTATTTATGTATTTAACTACCAGGGACCTGCCTGTCTCAACACTCCATCCCTCTAAATGGGTTTAAGTGAGGTCACTTTGGACCCACAAAAGGGTTCAAATGTACCAGCTTCCGTGGGCTTTTCCCCCTGAACCCCTATCAGAGCTTCGCCCCTGAAGCCTACCAGGGACCGGATAAGAGTTTTCCCCGATCCCCCTTCCCCCTCCCAATGAAATATTAAGATGTATGCCCAGAAAATGTTTTCAATAGGGGTGTCAGGCCTATTTTTGAGAAAATGGATTTAGGACAAATTTAATATAAAAAAACTTTAGTAAATAACTCCCATTGGCTTATTATGTATAGCTCTGAAATATGTGCTGGTTTCGACTCCCTTCCCAGCCCGACAGGTAGGGATATAAACCCGTGTGGTATTAAAGCCTTAGATCTATGCACAGTGGATAATATCCGATTAGGTTTTCTTGAACTATATTGCCAGGAAAAACGTGGGTTAATTTATGTAAACATATTATTTTCTTTTATATCAGTAAAACTTGAAAATAATAGATGGCATTTAATGATACGACTGCAGAAACAAATAAAGAAAAAGGTTTTCCCGGTGGCACAGCAAAGATTATTGAATAATTGGGGGCACACTCAATCTTATGAAAATTAAAATACGCCGCCATGGTGCCATTGTACATGCGTTGCGTGTATCGTCAAGGGCAAAGCCCTGGTAGGGGTCCATGGGGCAAATCCCCATGGAAGCTATGCGATTTTATCCAGGGTTGATTAAACTTCATATCAAAAACTAGGGGAGGACGATTCAAGCTTCGGGGGGTTTCACCACTTGACACCCAGGGCTTCACTCCTTTCATGCTTTCATCCCTGTACGCCACTTAATCTAATAGAACGGTTTTACTCTATTTGAAGTTATCTTCACTTTAAAGTTTTTCATCTTAATAAAACCATTTTGGGCAATCAAAATAGGTGATCTTCAGAGTCCATGCGGGCCCGGACCTCACGTCGTTAGGCGCACAGGGTGTATGGGTGAGTTACCCCCAATGAAGGTTTACCACAATTTTTAGATAGAGTCCAAGACGAAACAGTTAATTTTAGTTCAATAATGATTAAGGAGTAGAAAATGAATATGGAAAAAACGTAACTATGATTTTTCCTGCAAATACGGACAGTTTACTTATAAAATCGGAACTTTGGTTTATTGGTTAAGACATCAATGAGTAAAATTTCATAATAAACACAATTTTCTGAAAAAGTCGGCTAGGTTTTAGATGAATCAGTCGATCAATATTTCGGAAAATTCAACAAAACTTTCATAATATTTGTAAATTTTCTGAAACTTTTGCTTATTTTCCCGACAATTCGGCTTAATAAATAAAAAAAATGTAATACGTTAAATTTTTGAAAAATGTACTTAATACTTTGAATTTGTAACGGTCGCAATATGCAACAATCAGTAGATTTTATCGAACTATTTTTAGTCCCCAAAACGCTAAAATTGCAGACCTTCCGGGATTTTACCCTGGACCCCCACAGGGTTTTGCCCTTCGACCCCACTGCGGCCCCGAAGCAGGCCCCTGGACTCCACGCCCAAGTAACCTTTACCACTTAATTACCGCCCCCCACAAAAATTCAGCAATTGTTTTGTTTTTGAGGGTGCCAAAAGTCCTTGCCCCAATCAAAAATAACCCACCACGCCACTGGTATAACCTGTTTGCACCTATACTTCTTATTTTCACTGATTCGATGCATAAAGGCCATTCGCCAAATTTAGACCCTAAAATTTGCAAGGCCCCCGAATTTTCAGGTCTGGCTACGCCACTGGTGGAAATAGTCAAAAAATCTGAAAATTTAGGGGAAAAGGGTAAATGGCCACTGCCCAAGAACAAAAAATTTGGAAATTTAAGAGAAAAATGGAAAAAATCAGTAATTTGGGGGTAAAAACAGTTGGATTTTTCTTTTGAAGAGGCTAGGTTGAACTGTCATGTTTTTCTTACACAAATTTGAACTGTTGAATGTTTAACCCCTTTTGGAGGTTGAGATCTCCCCTTCCTTTCGCGGCGTCTGTTTGGTACACTCCTATAACCTATATCTTTTGTTTTTCTTTATAATTTTTTTTATTTTGGCTCAATTTAAATGTGAATAGGGCATGCTATAATGATCCCCCCTTCAAAAAAAAAAAAAAAAAAAAAATCGAAGACCGAATGATCTGAGGCGAATATGAATCTGAGGCTAATTTAAAGTGGGTGAGTCCAGTTCATGCATAGCTAGCCTAATTGACTTCTGCTGCAGCCTAAGCTACGCGACAGAAGGCACAGATAACGAACAGAATAAATAGTCTCCTAATTGTTTTTCCAGGGCAAACGTAAGCTTCTTACTATTAACCCAGCTTTCCTTTAATTTCTGGTGATGTAAGATCGCAAAATTGTAATTGTTTGATGATTTAATAGCCGATCGTAAAAAGGATAATAAAAACCATTTCTTCAAACTTATAATTTTATAATTCAAGCAGGCCCAAGACCAGTGGCTTAACCAGAAATTCTTGGTGGGGCTGGGCGAAGACCTACATTTTCCGACAGACTGGAAACATCAAAATGGGTAGTTTTCTTATGATAATCAGTACCATGATTCTAAAGGTTTGGAGAAGGGCGAGGATCTTAATTTCCGACAAGGAGTAAAACTTTTCGACAAAACTCCCACTGAGGCTTGGTGGGGGAGGGGGAAATTCTCCTGCACCCCTGTTAGTTACGCCACTGCCCAAGACGCCAACATATGCCTTCGTTTACTCCATGTTGGTAATGCTGGTTAACGCAAAATGTATCACACTCAAATTTGTTTGCAAAGAAGGTAAAATTGAACCTTTTCCTTACGCTCATGACTCATGACTTTTTGGAAGTAGTTCACTCTTTGCGTCACATATATCCTTGTAATGTTGATATCTTCTATGAAACAGCTCTGAATGATTAAAAGTAGATGATTTAGATTTAGTCTTCCTCGTCCATTATTTCTTGTTTATTTTCTGTCAGACTTTGTTAATCCAGTAGGTCTAGCATTATTACGGCCTGTGAATGGTTGTCTAACGCGATTTTTTGTGTGTAAGCAAAAAGTCAAAGCAGGGAAGTGCCATTCAGAAGGAACGGATTCTTTGACCATGGAGCTCTTCTACTCTTATGTAACCTCCATGCTTTGACATTCCCTTTGTTTTAGCAGGGAGTTGGAATAGATTCCAACTCCCTGGTTTTAGTGAGTATACCGCCGAGTTTGATAAACAGCCTCCGCACTAAAAGTTCAGCCCAGTCCGTAAAACCAAAGTGTGTGGTCTCCTCCTGCAAAGTGGCGAGCCCCCAAAATAAGCCAATCAGAGCCCAGATTATATTTAGGCATGTTAATTGCATATCTTCATATTAGCGTAGGCTACAGTGAAATGACGGAAGAAACATTGAGATTATATCTCTCAGATTCCAGCGAATTAAGTGACTGGAACGATTTTGTGAAGCTGAATGATGAATCTAGTGTTCAGGAATTTTGTTCCTGTTTTATGTATTTGTGGCATTCCATCAACGGAAAACTTGGTACGATGCAATAGCGAATCTTGTGGAAGAAAGTGGTTTCATGCAAATTGTGCTGTGCAAACTAGGCCTAGGCCTAGTAGCGCTAGTAACGAGCGTGTTACGCCAGAACATGAAGACATATCTTCCTGGTGGACTGAAAATTGGATAGGCCTAGGCCTATGTACAGAATGTTCAGTTCCAGAAGGTAAGCGTGTTCACTGTTTGCATTTTTTAGAAAATTGTTTTCCATGTCATGATACTTGTTATTTCTAAATCAATATTTAAACAGGGAAAGTGCCATTCCCTGATTTAAGCATTATCTTGCCAAATCTACTACTAGTACTAGGCTAGTACTTGCCTACTGTGATAGCACCATGGATATAACATTTTTCACCTGAGGCTGTATGAACTAGGCCTAATTAGAACATAGAAGTGTTAGACCAGGAAAGTTAGACATTTAAAACTGCCAGGGCTGTGTATTTCCTTTCACAAGGTGGGGATGGCTTGGGGCCAAAATTTTAGTGAGGGATAATGTCAAATGAATTTAGGCCTATTCATTTTTTTTTTCTGCCTGAAAGTAGTGGGGTTGAAGCACAGGTGTTCCTAGCATTATGGCAACCTATATGCTTACTAGTATATATATAAAGAAAGGTAGGACTCTTTCTAACGCGTTTTTCGAACCGTATATGAAAATTCCTTTTTTTTGACCACTCGCGAATCTTAATTACACTTTTTTACTCTACTCACATTTGCTGGAGACTGACTCCCTTCTTCGTGTATAAGCCACGGTATTTGTACTTTTTTTTCTGATTAGATGTTTTTTCTGAAATTACCGTCAAGACAGTCTATCTGCGATGACGTCATTGAAGTGCTGCTTCTTCATGACGTCATCGCAACGTTTCTTTACTTTGCAGCAAATTGTTGGGCGGATAGACTGTCTTGACGGTAATTTGGTAGAAAATTTATTGTTTGTACATCTAATCGGAAAAAAAACTTACAAATACCCGTGGCTTATACACGAAGAAGGGATTCTCCAGCAAATGTGAGTAGAGTAAAAAAGTGTAATAAAGATTCGCGGGTGATCAAAAAAAGGAATTTTCATATACGGTTCGAAAGTCGCGTTAGAAAGAGTCCTACCCTTCTTTATATATATACTAGTAAGCATACACTGTAGGTTCCCATAACGCTAGGAACACCTGTGGGTTGAAGTCCCCCCTGTCCCCAGAAATTACAATCATTCAGTGACAGCCAAGTCCTAGATTTTGAAAACCTGCAGTGACATTTGTGATTGACCAGTTATATTTTGTAATGATCGATATATGGACTTGTAATAAACAGGATTGTGGAAAGAGTGATATGTGTGCTTTCTTTTCTTTTGCATGTATTTTTTTTGGCAGTTGGTGAATTATAATGGGTGGAAACAGGTGGATATACCAAGTATAACATATGTCATATATATTTGATCAGGTAATATCAACACCAAATGATTTAATTTGCGCATACATTTAAATTCTGTTCTTTAAATTAAATTATTTTCTCTCATATTTTGCAGATGAAGCTACTTTTGAACAACCTTCTGTTGTGTTTGAAGAGGGTACAGCCGCAGCACTGGAAATGGATCAGCCAGAGGAAAAAGGTACAAAAACATATTTGCTGAATGATCAATGTCACAGACAAGGCAATTGAAGTTTTTTTCTTAAGTCAGTAATTTAACTTTTTTGTTATTTTATGGCACTTATTGGTTTGATAATTTTGTCTGAAAATCATTCAATCCACATGTATACTGATGCTTCCTGCCACAATAACCAGGGAAGTGCCATTTTGGCACTTCTCTGCAACATAATCTACCTTTACAAATTAAGAAGAGTGACAAACTTTGGGTAAAGACTTTAAACTCATTTTTTTTAATGAAAGAATTTTACTGTTAAGCGCTCTGAATTACTTTGCCCTGGCATTTGGATACAGCGCTATTTAAAAAAAAAAATCAAATGTTATAGGCCACAATCAAAATTGCAATCATAGGAACTTACAGTGCTTTCTTGATTGAACAAATTTTGTTCTTTTGAAACAATTAAAGATTTTTGCTTTCTTGAAAACTCCCCATGAAACTTAAATTCCTAAAAAAAGGGAAATTTGAAACATGACTAAATAACAATCACTATATTTATGTGATATGTTTTTTCACACCAAATTTAACATTTCTGAAGATAAAATGTAAATAGCTGGATTAAATTTTACCAGTTGCTGTTAAGTTTGCTCAGGGACTTACTAATGAGCTTTAGAAAGTGATCAAAGTACTGTACTTTGTGGTACATCATGGACTGAAAATAAGAAATTCAAAATGTGGCAACGATTCCATGAATGTCGAAAAAAACGAAAAAACATTAAACAAATGGAAAAACCTGCTTGATTTAAAGACAATAGTTAGAGGTGCCGAGGAAGAGGTCTTCTTACTTCAGCATGTATTTGAGCATGTGTTCAACTCCCTATTGGCTACCCTTGTGGAAACGGACCTGCCAACAACGACTGAAAGTGAGTCGGTATCTACACAAATGGATGAAAGTGAGGAGCAAGCACTTCGGTATGCTTGTGGATATGTTCCTTTCAAATTGATTAAGCGTTTTTAGAAGAGGAAAGAAAACAAAATCACCAAAGAGTATGCGGAAGTTCTCTCTTCATGGGCAGTAACTCTGGATTCAGAACAGTGTAGTAACTTCCCTAAATACACAGAAGAATGGCTTCACATTCAAAATAGAGGCGGCTTGTTTGAAATCAATGACAAAGTTTTTTGTTTTTCCTCTATGGTGAAAAATGTTGTGAGGTCCACAGTTAGCACCAGAAACATTGAACAATTACAGGACATCAACCTACAGGTTATGCTGTTGAACAAAATGGATGGAAGCTGTTCTTGCAAAGTGGTTGGAGATTGTCCCTTCATTACCTAAAGTGTGCAGCTCCAAGTTACGCCATGAGGTGTTTAAAGCCTTCATCAAAATGCGGTGCAACTCTTTCATTAAAGCATATTTGAACATAAGGAAAAGTGCTGATGCGTCTGTTACCAAAACAAAGGAAAGAGGACTCTGTAAAAACCAGTGCAAGAGAAATACGCTCGTTTGCCGCTTTTAGAATTGATATTTCAAAAGTCAATTTACTGTATATGTTATTTTTGAAGTGTTTTTTTCTTGTTAAAGATTTGTCATTCCTGTTTACCTGAAGTATTTTTCTCATCAGTTCTCATTTCCTTTTTGAGATATATTCATTAGAACTTATTTATCTTAGATGCAAGAATTATTTTGCTTTCTTTGCTCAAATGAATTAAAAGTAATGTGAGAATTGACAAGTGCTTTTCTTTTACAAATTTGTTTACGCAAAGATGACCGTTCTCTTCTCACAGGAGTGCAAATTTTAGACTCCCAAAATGGCCATTCCCATTTTACAGAGTGTTACAGATCCACAATGATTTTTGTAGTGGAACTGCTACAACTGATTTAAGATTGTCCCACAATGATTTTTGGTTCGCATGCAAAGTATTTATGGGAACCTATGTAATGGCGATTACGTCCGTCCGTCCGTCCACAGATTTGTCCTGAAATTTCCTCAGAAATGTTAAAGTTTTTTGAGAATTTCTCAGAATTTCCTTATAAAATGTTAAAGTTTTTCAGAGGTACTTATGCTAGGAATAAAGACTAAGTCCCTTAAAAGGTCTACAATACATTTTATAATTTCTTAGAAGATAACTGTAAAATGATATAATTTTCCAATATTCTTCAGAAATCCTCAAGTCTCTCTTGTAGCACTTGAGATTTGTAAATCCTTAAGATTCTTCAAAATATGTGGGCACCAAACAGTTATATCAGGCATGATTTTTTAAATTCCACCTTTATTATTGTGCTCATTTGCATAAAGCTACTACAGTATATGACCTGACCAGACTTTTTTTTTTTATTTAGCATGCTTAGTCAGGGAGTGTGACAAGATGTGATTGCATATAAACATGGGGAGGGATGCCATGTGGGACATGGATGGGGCCATGAGGGACATAAGATATCATATTTACCATGTTGTATACACCAAGGGCTATATCAGGCATAATCATTTGACTCCACCTTTTTTTCTTATTTAACAACTCATTCGCATATAAGTTATTATATGAACTGACACTTTAATACATAGTATGCTCAATCAGGGACTGTGATAGCTAGGATGAGACTTCTTATGGAGCTTATGGGACGTCATGTGAGACATAGGGTGGGATGACATGTGGGACATGTGGTGGGATACCATATGGGACATGTGGAACAGGGTGGAATGCCATGTAGGATATGTGGTGGAATGCCATGCAGGACATAGGGTGGATTGCCATGGGATGGAATGTCATGTGGAACATGGGATGTCATGTGGGACATGGCGTCCCACCCCATTTCAACAAGTCATTTGCATATAAGTTATTATATGAAGTGACTCTTTCATACTTAGTATGTTCAATCAGTGACTGTGATAGCTAGGATGAGACTTCTTATGGAGCCTGTGGGACATGGGGTGTGATGCCATGTGGGACATGGGGTGGGATGCCATGTGGAACAGGGTAGAATGCCATGTGGGACATGGTGTGATGCTACAAGTAACACAGAGTGTGACATAGGTTGTGATGCCATGTGTGACATAAGGTAGGATGCCACGTGTGACATAAGGTAGGATGCCATGTGTGACACAGGGTAGGAGGCTATGTGGGACATAGGGTGGGAGGCCATGGGAACATGGGAAGTGATGCCATGTGGTACATGAAGTAGGATGTCATTGGGACATTGTGAGGGATACCATGTGAAACATATGGTGGGATGCCATGTGGGACATCAGGTGGGAAGCCACTGATGCAGGACACATGGAGGAATGCCATGTGGGACATAGGGAGGGATGTCATGTGGTACATATGGTTGGATTAATATGGGACATGTGTAGGATGGGATCCATGTGGGTCATAGCATGGGATGCCATGTGGGACATATGGTGGAATGTTATGTGGGACATATGGTGAAATATGCCATGTGAGACACTGTGTGGTGGAATGCCATGTGGGAGATATGGTAGAATGCCCTGTGGGACATATGATGGAATGCCATGTGGGACATGGGATGCCATGTGGGACATGGGATGTCGTGTGGGACATGGGATGTCGTGTGGGACATGGGATGTCGTGTGGGACATGGGGTAGGATGCCATGTGGGACATAGAGTGGGATGCCATGTGGGACATGGGGTGGGATGCCATGTGGGACATGGGGTGGGATGCCATGTGGGACATGGGGTGGGATATGCCATGTGGGAGATATGGTGGAATGCCATGTGGGACATGGAATGGGATGTCGTGTGGGACATGGGGGTAGGATGCCATGTGGACATGGGGTGGGATGCCATGTGGGACATGGGTGGGATGCCATGTGGGTCATAGGATGAGATGCCCTGTGGGACATATGATGGAATGCCATGTGGGACATGGGATGTCATGTGGGACATGGGGTGGGATGCCATGTGGGAGATATGGTGGAATGCCATGTGGGACATGGGGTGGGATGTCATGTGGGAGATTTGGTGGAATGCCATGTAAACATGGGATGGTATGTCGTGTGGGACATGGGGTAGGATGCCATGTGGGACATGGGGTTGGATGCCATGTGGGTCATAGGATGGGATGCCCTGTGGGACATATGATGGAATGCCATGTGGGACATGGGATGTCATGTGAAACATGGGGTGGGATGCCATGTGGGAGATATGGTGGAATGCCATGTGGGACATGGGATGGGATGTCGTGTGGGACATGGGGTAGGATGCCATGTGGGACATGGAGTGGGATGCCATGTGGGACATTGGGTGGTATGCCATGTGGGAGATATGGTGGAATGCCATGTGGGACATGGGATGGGATGTCGTGTGGGTCATGGGGTAGGATGCCATGTGGGACATGGGGTGGGATGCCATGTGGGACATGGGGTGGGATGCCATGTGGGTCATAGGATGGGATGCCCTGTGGGACATATGATGGAATGCCATGTGGGACATGGGATGTCATGTGGGACATGGGATGGGATGCCATTTGGGAGATATGGTGGAATGCCATGTGGGACATGGGATGGGATGTCGTGTTGGATGCCATGGGACATGGGGTAGAATGCCATGTGGGACATGGAGTGGGATGCCATGTGGGACATGGGGTGGGATGCCATGTGGGTCATAGGATGGGATGCCCTGTGGGACATATGATGGAATGCCATGTGGGACATGGGATGTCATGTGGGACATGGGATGGGATGCCATTTGGGAGATATGGTGGAATGCCATGTGGGACATGGGATGGGATGTCGTGTGGGACATGGGGTAGAATGCCATGTGGGACATGGAGTGGGATGCCATGTGGGACATGGGGTGGGATGCCATGTGGGACATAGAGTGGGATGCCATGTGGGACATGGGGTGGGATGCCACGTGGGACATGGTGTGGGATGCCATGTGGGACATGGTGTGGGATGCCATGTGGGACATAGGATGCCATGTGGGACTTAGCTGTGAGATGCCATTTTTATAATTGGCCTGGATCATATGATATGGGTGTCAATTTGTATGGGCATGGGAACCATGACGGTATTTACAGTTCTAGTTTTGTAATGGAATCGAACAGGTACAATTGCTATAAATTTGGCAAATAGCTTGCTTTACTTGTATTTTGCATGTTTTCATGGAAGTGTCATTTTGGACTCAAGTCTAAGAACACTTAATACAGCAATGACCTTTTCCATCTTCCAGGAGTATTACAAATTTGTCAATGATTTCTTCTAGTGGAACCGGGATAATTGCTTTAAATGTGATCAATAACTTTTAGTTGCAAAGTATTTCAGGGAAGTGTCATTTAGAATTGCATACCATTGGCCATTCTCATCTTCCAGGAGTTTTACAAACTCTATTATTTTTGGGAGTGAAACTGGTATAACTGCTTTGAATTAGGTCAGTATCTTGTTTAAATTGTATTTGCAGAACATTTGGGGAAAATCATGACCCTATAAGCTTTTTCTACCTGTGGGTTTAAGTCCGGGTGACTTGTCCCCTTGCACTGGGGTCATTAACTGTTTATACAGTTTGGGATTTAGTTTTATTTTGGGTTTAATTACATATAAATGCCATGGTTATATAAATATTGAAATACATATCGGCACTGATTGTTCCAACTTTCAATTGATTTTTTGTGTGATTTGGACATTTGATGGTCAGGAGAAGTTAAGGATCTTTTACCAAGACTCCTTAAAAATTGTCAATTTTCTAATGACCTTGACCTCGGTCATTTAGAAAGTTATCATTAAGCGTATGCTTCCTCTCATATAATGTTATCCCATATTGTCCTCTACACCGGCGATTCATAATAGGCAGCTTATTGGCCAAATCTGGCCCGCCAGACAATCCAATCTGGCCCGCCAAGAGATTGGTAAAAATCGCAAAATACTCGTTACTTTTGTGTTTTTCTTAGGCAGATCAGCACACTAAAACATTGCAGCTTATCAAATAAAATGTTATCTTCAGTGTCGATATAAATTGGGCAGACTCGCAGCTTGCTCAGTGGCGTCGCTAAGGGGAAGGGGAGGCAAAAAAAAAAATCCTGTCTTCAATTTAATTTTGGAATTCTTGTGTTTGATTTTAAGCCATTTTGGGGCATCAAAAACGAGAAATATGTAGAGCTTCCGGGGGGCTTCCCCTCTGGACCCTTGTCACTGGACCTCCCTGGACCCCATGCTGGTACGCACATGCTTCGTGTGCCACCAACAGGCACCACATTCATAGTGCCCCCCATTTCCCTCCTGCTGTGCCCCCAAATGAAAATCTCTGGCGACGCCACTGGACTTGTCAAAGGCAGATAGAATCGCTGACATCTGGCGTACATCCTTATCACGCATGCGCTCTCAGCTTGCTTGTATTTGGGGATTGTTTTGAGGGGTTTTGTTTGTCATGTGACGCTGGTTTTGCCATGCGATTGGCCTGCAGCCTGAGGCTGTTGTGGAATGATGGCCTTTGGAAAAATTAATTAAAACCCGTGCTCTACACGATATTACATTTGGTTGAAAATACAATAGAAGCCCTATGCTGGCAGTAGTGCAGCTGAGTATATGATTCCAGAAAGAAAAAAAAATTGAAGTGGATCTAGTAAAACCCCCTTAATTATTTTCAGCATCTTTTACAGTAGTAAAGTATAGCAGGGAAGTGCCATGAATGTCACTTCCCTGAGTACATCATAGCATTTGGGTCAATGACTTGGTTTACAGCTAATGGAGCTTCCATGTCGCTAACCAAAAAAGACTGCAGTATTGAAATAATTTTGTCATCATGATTTTGATAATATTAGATCAGGATTCAGAAATTTTCAGATAATTATTACCAATAAACAAAATAAAAATTTGTTCACGTTTCATCTCACCAAAAAAAAGCACAAAAATTAAGACCACTTTTAGTAGGTTTACGAGCAACTCAACTAATGGCAACTAAACCACACAGTATATTACTTGAAGTGCAACAGCTGTTTGAAACTACCAGTGCTTAAAAACAAAGACTTGACAAAATGTACAAATTGAATTCTGAGTGTGCACATACTGTAGTTTTCCATCAATACCACAAAATGTAACAAAATTCAAAATATGATATTCCACTCTGACCCTCATTGCCTCCTGCCTGCACCTCATTACCTCCACCCTTCTACCTAAAGACTACATTTTGTTCACAAAAACATGCTTTTGAGAATTATATTCGGATATAATTCTGTTCTCGATTAAGACAGCTAAAAATGATTTGAACAAAATTCTAATCCTTCAAAAAAGACAGCATCTTAAATTTCAGATCAATTTTTTCCCTGGTTTAAACAGAAAGATTGAAACCTTTGAGTAATCTTAAAACATGGTAAATGATAGAGAGTTTTTTTACCATATAATGCAATACCAAAGAAAACTTTGTATTGAAACTACAATAAAAAATAGATTAATTTGAATATATTTCTTCAAATTGAATCACTAAAGATTTCACGGAATTCCATTTATACAAATTAGAAATACAACAACTACAGTTCTTTGATTATGCTACTTTCCTCATGTGTAATTCCTTGGGATAAGAAGTGAAAAGGTGTTCTTCACATCACCAATACCATTTAGAAAGGAAATGTATTTGCTTTCAAATACATGGTAGCAAAAAAGTTAGAAGTTGCTATTGGATGTCAAGAGAATAAAATCAGTAACAGACAATTTAAAGGTCTATAGATGATCTCAGAAAATTTGTTATGTTTGTCTTGTTGGACCTCAAAATCTTTAGAATGCCAAGTCCTACTATAAAAACTTAAGCATGGTAAAACTAAAAGAACTTTTGATCCAAATTTGATGAACCACCTCAATGAATAATGAGAAGCAATTAAAAAAAAAAGGATTTACATGAGAAAATATCAAGGTCGCCAACTCATACATTATAAACTACATTAGCATAAACGTTTGCAAATAGTGATGCAAACATTAAATGGTACATTTTTAATGGCTCTGAAAGAAGCTAAGTCGATGTTGCATTTGAACTGTTCTTAAATAAAAACTTTAATACAAATAATTAAAAGGACAAGTACAGTTGAACCCTTCATGGATTACTTGATCTTTTTCGCTTCGGAAAGGGCTCATCAGAATATTTCATCCGTGACTGGTCTGGACGAACATTGCCTTTCCTTGATGCCAAAGAACTGCTACCAGCAACCACATTTTTCAGAAGATGATGGCCAAATTGGTCGGCTGGTGGGTTTTCATGATGGCCACCAGCACCGCGTTGTTTCGAGAAAAATTCCTCCACAGGATCTTGATTCAGTTTGTCGGAAAGAAAATACTCAACCCCATCCATTGGCAGAATGTACTTCAGAATTTCCACAAAAGAGTTAACTAGATAAAAGAAAATTTGAATATACCATATTATTTTTTATTGCTTTCTATTATTGAGCATCAAGTACAGTTTTGTGGCTATAACATGCATCAAGGATGCTGCAATTTCAAGCAACTTTTCAGCATATCTAAAAGGTTGTGCAGGAGAAATGCGGAAGAAGAACCAAATGCAATGTTTCATATATTTTTATATTTTTAAAATTTATATATAATATTTTAAATATTTTTTCTAATATTTTTCTCACTGTACATTGAAATTAAAGTGCAAATTTCTACACAATTAACATTCGCTTCTATCAAAAATAAATAAAGATTAAATAAGTGATGATCAAAGCCAGAGATCGCATTAACGACAAATTATGCCATGGCTGAAATTTCCTACAACACAGGTTGTACCTGGGTTGTAAGATTTAGATATAGCATGTAGAATTTTACGCCAGAGATTTTCATTAACATAAATGAAAATCATGAACATCTTACCTCTCTGATGCGATTCAAAGTTTAATTCACACAAAAATTATTTTGATTTACTCATAAATAAAAGAAAAATGACACAACTACTGTACAAGACTAATGGCTGAATGATTCAACATGCCCGTAGTGCTGTACATCAAACACATATAGGCTAGTACATAGGCCCTATGCATGATGTACGTTACAGTATACGTGAAAGTTTTGAAGTTGTTTTGAATGCAGGCTGTCAATTGTCAACGATTTTATTAGCTAGGATTCTACTTTCCTCCTGTATTGTGTTGTTTGTGTATCTGTGAAGTTAATCTGCAAGTCAAGTTACTATACTGTAAAGAAGTAGACGTGTTCGAGATCTGAATAGTGTATTATCGTTGACAATTGGTCAAAGTTTACTAAAACCTCGTGAAAGTTTGGATACGATTAACAAAAGTATTTTCTAGTTGTTTTGGGATTGTTAACCCAAATTTCATGATTCAACATTATACAAGGATTGGGTATGAACTTTTTCTTAATATTTTTATGATAATAATAAGTCCGAATTTTAAATGTTTTTGGTATTTTAAGCCCTATGTTCATTCACTTTAACGAGGCAGGCCTACACAAGTGTGTGTGTTAACAATTACTTGCATGCTTCGCTAGCACGCAGTGCCCTGTACATTATGCAATGCCATGCAAATAACACAGTGCCCTGTACATACGACGGTAAATTTACAAAATACGCCGAAATTCAAAGGCTTGTAACCAAATACGCTAGGCAAAAAATTATAACGCAACCTCTGATCAAAGCATAACATTTTTACATTTCTTGATACAGGGTAACAAAAAGAGCATATCCAAGATTTTTTAAATGTGAGGTATGAAAATTATTTATGAAGAAAAAGCTAAATTTTGGCATTTTTGGTTCGCATGCGAAGCATTTATGCGAACCTATGTAATGGCGATTACGTCCGTCCGGCCGTCCACAGATTTGTCCTGAGATTTCCTCAGAAATCTTAAAGTTTTTTGAGAATTCCTCAGAATTTCCTTATAAAATGTTAAAGTTTTTCAGAGGTACTTAAGATAGGATTAAAGACTAGTTCCTTAAAAAGTCTACAATACATTTGATATTTTCTTAGAAGATAACTGTAAAATGATATAATTTTCCAATATTTCTTCAGAGATCTTCAAGTCTCTCTTGTAGTACTTGAGATTTAAAATCCTTAAAATTCTTTAAAATATTTGGGCACCAGCAGTTGTATCAGGCATGATTTTTTAAACTCCACCTTTATTATTGTGCTCATTTGCATAAAGTTGCTACAATATTATGACCTGACCAGACTTTTTATTTAATATGCTTAGTCAGGGAGTGTGACAGGATGGGATTACATATAAACATAGGGAGGCATGCCATGTGGGACATGGATGGGGGCCATGAAGGACATATGATTTAATATTTAACATGTTGTATACATTTAGGGCTATATCAGGCATAATTATTTGACTCCACCTTTTTTTTTCTTATTCAACAAAACATTTGCATATTATTTGCATCTTGTATGAACTGACACTTTCATACATACTGTAGTATGCTCAATCAGGGACTGTGATAGCTAAGATGATACTTCTTATGGAGCCTATGGGACATTATGTGAGACATGGGGTGGGATGCCATGTGGGACATGGGGTGGGATGCCATGTGGGACATGGGGTGGGATGCCATGTGGGACATGGGTGGGATGCCATGTGGGACATGGGGTGGATGCCATGTGGGACATGGGGTGGGATGCCATGTGGGACATGGGGTGGGATGCCATGTGGGACATGGGTGGGATGCCATGTAGGATATCATACATACTGTAGTATGCTCAATCAGGGACTGATAGCTAGGATGATACTTCTTATGGAGCCTATGATATATCATGTGGGACATGGGGTGGGATGCCATTTAGGACATGGGGTGGGATGCCATGTGGGACATGGTGGGATGCCATGTGGGACATGGGGTGGGATGCCATGTGGGACATGGGGTGGGATGCCATGTGGGACATGGGGTGGGATGCCATGTGGGACATGGGGTGGGATGCCATGTGGGACATGGGGTGGGATGCCATGGGGACATGGGGTGGGATGCCATGTGGGACATGGGGTGGGATGCCATGTGGGATATGGGGTGGGATGCCATGTGGGACATGGGGTGGGATGCCATGTAGGATATCATACATACTGTAGTATGCTCAATCAGGGACTGATAGCTAGGATGATACTTCTTATGGAGCCTATGATATATCATGTGGGACATGGGGTGGGATGCCATTTAGGACATGGGGTGGGATGCCATGTGGGACATGGGGTGGGATGCCATGTGGGACATGGGGTGGGATGCCATGTGGGACATGGGGTGGGATGCCATGTGGGACATGGGGTGGGATGCCATGTGGGACATGGGGTGGGATGCCATGTGGGACATGGGGTGGGATGCCATGTGGGACATGGGGTGTGATGCCATGTGGCCAGGACATGGGGTGGGATGCCATGGGGACATGGGGTGGGATGCCATGTGGGACATGGGGTGGGATGCCATGTGGGACATGGGGTGGGATGCCATGTGGGACATGGGGTGGGATGCCATGTGGGACATGGGGTGGGATGCCATGTGGGACATGGGGTGGGATGCCATGTGGGACATGGGATGCCATGTGGGACATGGGATGCCATGTGGGACATGGGATGCCATGTGGGGCATGGGATGCCATGTGGGGCATGGGATGCCATGTGGGGCATGGGATGCCATGTGGGGCATGGGATGCCATGTGGGGCATGGGATGCCATGTGGGGCATGGGATGCCATGTGGGACATGGGATGCCATGTGGGGCATGGGATGCCATGTGGGGCATGGGATGCCATGTGGGCCATGGGATGACATGTGGGCCATGGGATGCCATGTGGGGCATGGGATGCCATGTGGGGCATGGGATGCCATGTGGGGCATGGGATGCCATGTGGGGCATGGGATGCCATGTGGGGCATGGGATGCCATGTGGGGCATGGGATGCCATGTGGGGCATGGATGCCATGTGGGGCATGGGATGCCATGTGGGGCATGGGATGCCATGTGGGGCATGGGATGCCATGTGGGGCATGGGATGCCATGTGGGGCATGTGGGGCATGGGATGCCATGTGGGGCATGGGATGCCATGTGGGGCATGGGATGCCATGTGGGGTATGGGATGCCATGTGGGGCATGGGATGCCATGTGGGCCATGGGATGCCATGTGGGCCATGGGATGCCATGTGGCATGCCATGTGGCATGCCATGTGGCATGCCATGTGGCATGCCATGTGGCATGCCATGTGGGGCATGGGATGCCATGTGGGGCATGGGATGCCATGTGGGGCATGGGATGCCATGTGGGGCATGGGATGCCATGTGGGGCATGGATGCCATGTGGGGCATGGGATGCCATGTGGGGCATGGGATGCCATGTGGGGCATGGGATGCCTTGTGGGGCATGGGATGCCATGTGGGGCATGGGATGCCATGTGGGATGCCATGTGGGGCATGGAATGCCATGTGGGGCATGGGATGCCATGTGGGGCATGGGATGCCATGTGGGGCATGGGATGCCATGTGGGGCATGGGATGCCATGTGGGGCATGGGATGCCATGTGGGGCATGGGATGCCATGTGGGGCATGGGATGCCATGTGGGGCATGGGATGCCATGTGGGCCATGGCATGCCATGTGGGCCATGGGATGCCATGTGGGGCATGGGATGCCATGTGGGGCATGGGATGCCATGTGGGGCATAGGATGCCATGTGGGGCATAGGATGCCATGTGGGGCATAGGATGCCATGTGGGGCATAGGATGCCATGTGGGGCATTGGATGCCATGTGGGACTTAGGATGCCATGTGGGACTTAGTGTGAGATGCCATTTTTATAATTGGCTGGGTCATATGATATGGGTGTCAATTTGCATGGGCATGCGAACCATGACGGTATTTACCGTAGTTATACATTGTGACCATCCATTTAGAGATCGGCGTTTCCAAAGAAGGGGAGCATCCAATTAAGAATTTTTCATGACAACTTGTAATGTTTGGCTAAAATGGCATTAATTCCACTACAAGGCCCCTGGGGACTGGAAACCACTCCTTCAATAAGAAGTGATTATTGGATACATTGAAGACAGGGATCTGAGGTTGTCATTTCTTATCCACATTTTGAGATGTACATTGGTTTGAAATCATAGAAATTTCACTCACATCCTTCAGTCATATGGGTCATTCTTTGGCTGGTCACGGACGAAACGAACAATGTTTGTTGATGTTTAACGGCACCGCAAGAGTCAAATGTGCCGTAACAAACAAGAATGGCCCACATGTTTCTCTTTTCAGAATTAAGCACTATGAATAACCTTACCTGTTATGTTGCATCCCACAAGAGTAGCTTTGCTAATGCATCATTTCTTCCTTTCTTTTGCACTAAGTTGATGCTGTGCTCCTTCCTGTCTCCACTCATCCAGGAACTTCAAAAATTCATCTTTCAACCACTAAAAAGAAATCAACATTAAAAATAAACCAAATAATAACCAGCCCTGTATATCTATCAAAATCATAGAAGCAGACCTGCCAACTAGTACGATTTTGCCGTATTTAATACAGGAAAATGTTGAGAATACGATTGTACGTTTTTGTGCACCAGAATACGTTTTATTATTATTATAATAAAAAATATGAAACTGTTCTTCAAGCAGTTTTAGACAAGCATGCACCCGTAAAGAAAAGGACTGTTAAACTAAGATCGGCTAGTCCTTGGTTTACTGATGAGATACGATCTGCTAGGAAAATTCGTCGACAGTTAGAGCGGAAATGGATTCAATCAAAGCTGGAAGTCCACAGGCAGGCATATTGCATGCAGCGTCATATTGTGGTTAAGCTGATTGATCAGGCAAAGACGGCATATTATTCAAGTAAGGTTGGTGACTGCTCTGGGGATCAGAAAAAGCTCTTCGATGTTGTTAACAGCCTTTTGCACAAGTCTAAAAAACCAGTCCTTCCCACTTCAGATTCTGACAAAACTCTTGCAGAAACATTTTCAAACTTTTTTGGTAATAAAATTGAAACTATTCGGCAATCCTTTGATATGAATACTACTGATTCTATTTGTACATCTACTATTCCTGCTCCAAATGTTAGAGAAAATATTTCTGTATTTCAACCTGCGTGTGAGGATGAAATACGCAATATCATAATGAAATCACCATCAAAATCATGTGAACTTGACCCTGTACCTACTTCCTTAATTAAACAATGTATTGATATTTTTGTACCATATTTCACTGTCATTGTAAATAAATCTCTAGAAGATGGGTGTTTTCCTGACAGTCTAAAGGTTGCACACGTTCGTCCCCTCCTGAAAAGGTTGGCCTTGATCAGGAGGTTTTGAAAAAATTACAGACCTAGCTGTTGCAAATTTAAAATTCTTGGGTAAAACAATTGAGCGTGTTGTATCCTCTAGACTTTCAAATCATGTGCATATCAATATGTTATCAGATCCATTTCAATCTGCTTACAAAGCACACCATGGTATTGAAAACGGCATTACTTAGAGTTAACAATGATATTTTATCCGCAATGGATGATGGTAAAATAACTGCTTTGATTTTGTTAGACTTAAGTGCCGCTTTCGATACTGTCGATCATAGTATTTTGCTTTCACGTCTAAGGGACTACATTGGAGTTAATGATATTGCATTGAAATGGTGCCATTCTTACTTATTTCATAGGCCTCAGTACGTGTGTATAGGGGATGATGTATCTGTACCTGTTTTTCTGGATTTTTCTGTACCACAAGGTTCTGTTCTAGGACCACAATGGTTTACAATATATACATATATATATCCTATCCGTGACATTGTAATGAAATATAATCTTGCTTATCACGTCTACGCTGACGATACACAAATTTATTTTTCCTTCAAAGCTTTGCAGCAACATAGTGTTTCAACCATCAATGCTTAGAAAATTGTATTAGAGATATTCGTATTTGGATGAAACAAAGTTTTAAAACTAAATGATGACAAAACAATGTATATGTTAATTGGATCTCGACAAAAACTTGCAAAATTTACAATGCCAGATATTGTCATTGGTGATTCTAATATCAAATCTTGCTCTCAAGCACGTAACCTAGGTGTCATCTTTGATTCGACCATGAGTATGAACTCTCATATTTCACGGGTTACCCGCACTGCTGCTTTTCATCTTCGAAACATTGGTAAAATAAGGAAATATCTTGACTCTACTGCTACTGTTCAAATCATACATTCCTTTGTGACTTCACGTCTAGATATGGGAAATTCTCTACTGTATGGTCTTCCTCAAAAACAAATTCACCGTCTTCAACTGATTCAAAACTCTGCTGCATGAAATATCTTGACTCTACTGCTACTGTTCAAATCATACATTCCTTTGTGACTTCACGTCTAGATATGGGAAATTCTCTACTGTATGGTCTTCCTCAAAAACAAATTCACCGTCTTCAACTGATTCAAAACTCTGCTGCATGCCTTGTAACGCTCTCAAAGAAATCTTGTCACATTACTCCAATCCTAAAAAGACTTGCATTGGCTCCTGTGTCATATAGGATAATATATAAAATACTGCTTATTGTTTACAAATCGTTGATTGGGTGTGCTCCAAATTATATCTCTGACCTTTTAAAATCATATATTCCTACTCGTGCTCTTCGATCCAGTGACAAATTACTTTTATGTGAACAAAAATCTAACCACTCATGGGGTGATAGGTCTTTTAGTATAGCTGCACCACGGTTGTGGAATCAATTACCCTTCATGTCAGATCATCCAATTTTCTTGCAATTTTTAAAACAAATCTAAAGACATCTCATGTCCAAAGCTTTTATTTAATATTGTTTTGTGTATACATATGTTGGTGTATGTGCGTGTGTAGGCCCCTATGTATGTTTTGTTATTTTTTTAAATTGTTATTCCTTTATGTTTTTCACATTGTACGGCGCCTTGAGCACCTTCTGGTGGATACGTGCGCATTATAAATCTGATTTATTATTATTATTATTATTATTATTATTTTTAAAATATTTTTTACTCATACTTTTTACGCTCGGTTGGCATTCATGTCCTCTTGAAGGATTTTGCCGATTTAACCGACTCGGATTCAGATTCAGAATACAATTTATAACCATTTGCGGCTGCCGCCAAAAGTGTAGACTACAAGTTAATTATGCATAAGGCAAACTACCAGCAACAGAGTTCCGATCAAGTTTAAGTACTCACTTCTATCAGTATCCTTTGTTTTGTACATTTTGTTTGAAGAGTACAGTTTTTTTTTATATCAAAAATACAACTTTTGTAGTTCCAGAATATAGTTTGGTTATCTAAAGGTTGGCAGGTCTGTAGAAGCAAGAATATTATAAATTATTTCAAATAAATGACATCTAACTCAATAACAGTTCATAATATTTACATTAATATTTGAAGAAGAGAGTGCACATTAACATTTCAGTACACAAATTTTTTGACAAAAGTTGTATTATACTAGAGTTGGAAATCATGTCATATTTTATTACAGTAGACAGACTTTTTTAAAGTTCAATATCTGAAAGATTTTGTTATAATAATAATTCAGCTTTCCATCCTTTTTATCTTTTGCTTGCTCACTTTAAAACTCACGTTTCCTATCTTGGCAGAAAATGAAACAGACAACTCTTATCAAGCTTTCAGGTGCCCGTCTTTATACGAATGTCATCCACACTTGTGTAGGGTTTGAGGTTGTTGTTCCTAGATCTCTGCCCTGAAATTTTAATGAGACGTTCAAGCAGTCAAAAACTTGTTGG
>JAIGNY010003638.1:717500-747956 GCA_020152595.1 Chiridota heheva | reverse complement strand
TCAGATTTAATTCAATTGGGGAGAGAAGAAAGCTTTTAAAAGGCCACGTGCTTGTTGTTCAATATAAGAAGACAGAAACTTGCAAAGTTGCAAACTATTCTTAAATATATTATTAAAGGACATTTTTTTTAAATGATTTACTCATTACCTGATTTCTTATCCAAGAAGTAGGCCAGCAGGCACCTCATGACCCCTTGATGGCAAATGACCAGCACATTCTGCTGCCTCTCAAGCTCCTGTAGACAAAGAAAAGAGAACTTCTCAACATTTGATACAACTACACCGTGCCTCATTCAAGCCAGGTTTACCAAGTTGGGACTTAGACCCTTACACAATAAGCTTGACCTGAAACTCTTCCTTCGGGATTATTACATCATTCAGCAGATAAATTTATTCAGCAGTTGAGATGAATACAATTTTTCCTTTTACTTGCACTGGGTCAGAAACTATTGTTTGGGTTAGAAGCATTTTATTGATAAGAATTAAACTGCTAAAAATCTGTGAAAATTGCAAATTTAAAATCGAGAGAGAATCTATGCCCCACACAAACTTACCATTATCACTGGTTCTAATCTGGCCACAAGATCTTGGTATGACTATTATGGAAAGACAAAAAAAGAATTGTTTACTACTATTACTCTTTTTGTATGGCAATAATGATAAATATTGCAAAACCTTGCAAAATTACTAATAAAAGTAACATTAAAATCCAAACCCTCTTCAACATTTCCTATGCCCCAAGTAATACAAACATGCATTTCATGTTTTTAAGTCTATTAAGTGACAATTTACAAAAATTCTTTTTACAAAATTTAAGTGTCAATTGGAACTAGAACAGTAAATACCATCATGGTTTGCATGCCCTTGCAAATTGACACCCATATCATCTGACCCGGCCAATTATGAAAATGGTATCTCACACTTAAGTCCCACATGGCATCCCATGTCCCACATAGCATCCCATGTCCCACATGGCATCCCATGTCCCACATGGCATCCCATGACCCACATGGCATCCCATGTCCCACATGGCAAACCATGTCCCACATGGCATCCCATGTCCCACATGGCATCCCATGTCCCACATGGCATCCCATATTCCACATGGCATCACATGTCCCACATGGCATCCCATGTCCCACATGGCATCCCATTCCCCACATGGCATCACATGTCCCACATGGCATCACATGTCCCACATGGCATCACATGTCCCACATGGCATCCCATGACCCACATGGCAAACCAAGTCCCACATGGCATCCCATGTCCCACATGGCATCCCATGTCCCACATGGCATCCCATGTTCCACATGTCCCACATGGCATCCCATGTCCCACATGGCATCCCATTCCCCACATGGCATCACATGTCCCACATGGCATCACATGTCCCACATGGCATCCCATATGACATCCCATCCCATTTCTTGTCCCACATGGCATTCCACCATATCTCCCTCATGACATCCCACCCCATGACCCATGACATCCCATGTCCCATGTGGCATTCCACCATGTCCCACATGGCATCCCATCCTATGACCCACATGGCATCCCACCCTATGTCCCACATGGATCCCACCCCATGTGCCAAATGATATCCCACCCCATGTTCCACATGACATCCCATCCATGCCTTGTCCCACATGGCATCCCACCATATCTCCCACATGGCATTCCACCACACAGTATGTCTCACATGGCATTCCACCATGTCCTACATTTATCCAACCATATGTACCACATCACATCCCTCCCTATGTCCCAAATGGCATCCATCTCTGTGTCCCACATTGAATCTCTCCCTGTCCCCCATGGCATCCCATCGTATGTCCTGCATCAGTGGCTTCCCACCTAATGTCCCACATGGCATCCAACCTTATGTCCCACATTGGATCCCACTATATGTTCTACATGGTATCCCTCCCAATGACATCCTACTTTATGTCCCACATGGAATCATATCCCATGTCCCCATGGCCTCCTACCCTATGTCCCACATAGCGTCCTACCCTATGTCACACATGGCATCCCAACCTTATCACGCTCTGTGTTACTTATGGCATCCCACTCCATGTCCCACATGGCATCCCACCCCATGTCCCACATGACACCCTATGTCCCACATGACATGCCATGTCCCACATAACATCCCATGTCCCACATGACATCCCATGTCCCACATGACATCCCATCCTATGGCATTCCAACCTATGTCCCGCATGGCATTCCACCATATATCCTACATGGTATTCCACCCTGTTCCACATGGCATCCCACCCCATGTCCCACATGGCATCCCACCCCATGTCCCACATGGCATCCCATCCCATGTCCAACATGGCATCCCACCTCATGTCCAACATGACATCCCTTAGGCTCAATAAGAAGTCTCATCCTAGGTATCACAGTCCCTAATTAAGCATACTATGTATGAAAGTATCAGTTCATATAATAACTTATATGCAAATGAGTTGTTAAAATGGGGTGGGACCCCATGTCTCACATGACATCTCATACCATCCCATGTCCCACATGACATCCCTTAGGCTCCATAAGAAGTCTCATCCTAGCTATTACAGTCCCTGATTGAGCATACTATGTATGAAAGTGTCAGTTCATATAAGAACTTATATGCAAATGACTTGCTGAATAAGAAGAAAAGGCGGAGTCAAATAATTATGCCTGATATAGCCATTGGTGTATACCACATAGTATATATTATATCATATGGCCCCCATCCATGTTCCACATGGCATCCCTCCCTATGTCCATATGCTGTCACATCCTGTCACACTTCCTGACTGAGCATACTAAATCAAAAAAGTCTTGTCAGTTCATATACTGCAGCAACTTTACGCAAATGCCCACAATAATAAAGGTGGAGTTAATAATCATGCCTGATACAACTGTTGGTGCCCAAATATTTTAAAGAATTTTAAGGATTTTAAATCTCCAGTGCTACGAGAGAGATGCTTGAGGATCTCTGAAGAATATTGGAAAATTATATCATTTTGCAGTTATCTTTTAAGGAAATATTAAATGTTTTGTACACTTTTTAAGGGAACTACTCTTCAATCTGTCTCAAGTATCTCTGAAAAACTAACATTTTATAAGGAAATTTTAATCTTCCATAAAGATATCTAAAAAAAACTAACTTTTTTGAGGAACTCTGAAGAAACTTTTAACATTTACTGAGAAATTCTTAAGAAACTTCTAACATTTTTGAGGAAATCTTAAGAAAAACTGGATGGACAAAATCGCCATTATATAGGTTCACATTATGCTTAGCATGCTCACCAAAAATAGAATGAAGACCAGATTTTTCAAATCAAAATCAGCAAAGAAAGCTCATGTAAATAACTATCAGCACTATATCAAACCATGGTTGTAACTTGCTTTGCATAAAATGGCTTGCTTATCATTACTCTGGAAATATGCTGCTTTGCATCTTATAAAATATCACATTATCAAAAAGTTATAAAAATAAAAAAATTAAAGAAATTACTGGCATCCTTCAATTTTTGATGAGACATGGCTGAGAAACACAAATACCCTTTCACAGATCTAACATCTCCTCTCATATGAGTTTGATGCTGTTTCACATAAGTATGTAATTACTAGATATTACTTTACAATTTTGTTTTAATTACAAAGTGGGATCATGGAAGTCTCGAGTATAACTTTACTCCCTCTTTCCCCCCTAACATGCTACTGGAGTCTCCATTCCCCCTCCAACATATTTTGCAAGTTTCCTTACCTCTCCCATTGGATATCGGTAGTGAAATTTGTCCTGATCCCTCAGAGCAAACTCTTCAGGAAACTGCTTCTGAATTTCCTCATAGGTCATGCTGTCACAATCACCCTGAAAAGAGGAGAGGTTAGCATTATTAGGTTAGAGGTTAGCAAAAACACACCAAAAGTAGTATAATTCAAATTAATTTTGAGGATCTTTGATACTTTCGATGTACTCATCCTTAGCCATCAAACATTACACCCTATAAAGCCAAGACTAGAAGAGGGTATGCACTTGACTGAAATCAAGTATGACCGGAGTAATGCTTCCCTCATATCTGTCGAGTGTGTCACAAATGAATCTATTAGATCAGTAACAACATGTGATTTAATATAAAGGATATACCCCTTTGACAATTTCATTATTTCACCTTGTTAATTCAAAGCTAAATCCACCAAAATTCACCGAAATTTTAAATAGTGCCCGAAAATGGAGAACTTTTCCCGAAAATTGATGGAGATTTTCCGATGCAACATCTGTGCTAAAAAGCTAAATCCATCTGAGCCATTAGGCTCATTGAGCCAGTGCTTATCCCCGGTTTCCATGGCGCAAGTGGATGAGAGTACATTGCTCCCCCTGGACGGGACTGGAGATTAACTCCCAAGCAGTGCTGGTACTCATTTTACAGTTGAGTGGACTGAAGCAAGTAGAGTAAAGTGTCTTGCTCAAGGACACAATGCAGTGCTCGTGTGAATCGAACTCGGTACCTCCCGAATACGAGCATGACTCCTTAACCCCTGAGCCACAGCACCTAGGTAAAAGTTTTGTTAATTCAAATAAAGTGATAAATCAGCCTTGATGGCAATATTTGCTATTTTTGAAGACTTATAATGGCCTATATAATGTTAATCAAATTAAATGACAAACTACTTTTTAGGGAGACCATACGGTAGAATATTGACAAACTCTATTCCACTAAAAGAGTGTGTCAGATCGTTATCAATTCAGATATGATTAAATCTACTTGGGCTCCACATATGACTTTGAAAGCAGCACAACCGAAAAGTAAGTGTATTGTTTTTGTGACCACATTCCCCAAATCGACAACCAAGTACAAGTACATTTGTTCAAATGCTCATATTTCAAACAACATCACAAACTCTTCGAGTACTAAAAACATGAAAAACACACATATTTCATCATCCAAGTCAAAAGCAGAAGCATTTGATTATTAGAGGACCCACGAAATAATAGTTAACTTTTTTGGTCACATGCTCCTCAAAGACAACAAAAAGTACACCATGATTGATGAACTCACTGCATCAAGCTCATCTAGAGCCTTCCATTCCTCCAATGAGGCATCAATGTATTCAGCTGTCTGTGATGTACGTTTAAGTCGACTGGTCCAAACTTTAAGATCACCTAAGTTCTGATTCTGCATATATTGCCCAAGAGATTTGGCATAGTCCCATCCTCGCTTCGACAGGCTAGCGTTGCCTCCTATTTTGCCCACCAGGTTTAATTCACTTTCACCATGCTGTTGAAAAGAAAAAATAACTCCATAGAAATTCAAAGTCAGTAAGTCAAATTTCTAGAATTTCTACAATTTTCTATTAAAAAAATTATATCAAAATCTCCATAGAATCTCTATTAACCCTTACTCTACCACGTTTTCAAACCACCTTTTTCTAAAAATAAAATCAGGACTTTACCACAGTCCTATAAGAGTAATCTTGGTATCATTTTAAAGTACTCAGATATTTTTTTCACAAAATGAAACTTTTTTATAGGGGTCATATTACATAATTTTTAGAAAAAGTACATCGAAAAAGGGTAAAACTCAATCATTTTTTTTATTTTTCTCTTTTACATCTTACGATAATTTCAAGATCACATTTTTGCTTCAAAATTAAACACGCAAGTCCTAAGACATGATAGTATTGGTTTCTGGTATAATTTTTATAATCCCTACGTCCAATCTATTGTTCTGGAGAAATTTCTTCAAAATTTCATGAATTTCTGCCATATTTGACCCGTTTTTTTTCTTCAAAAAATCGTGTAACCCAAACCTTACATCACGCATGCTTTGTTGAACCGCAGTTCGAAAGCACTTGAAATTTCCTTTCATTTGATATACAAATAAAGGCATACCCCCCTCTATTTAGAACCTATCCTATAAGAACAAAATTACACCTCTGCAATTTGAACGACTACGTGGTGCAGAGGAAATGTACGCGACTAGCGTGCAAGCGCTCCGGGTTCGAGTCTCGCCGTGACCACTGTGTAATTATTTTTCTGCTGCAATTTTCAGGGGACGCTTGACTTTTATCATTTTTGATGTGTTTTCATCTTTCCTTTCTTTCTAAAAACTATAGATTAGTATCATTGGAAAGGAAATTTCAAAAACAATCTAACTATGTAACACAAATCTCTGTTTTCAATACTGACAAGAAGTTATACTTCTGCAAAGATTGACCATTTGTTGACCAAATTTAGCCAAAAATTGCTTAATTTGCATAATTTTGTGCAATATTTCCTAAATTGGTTTTAATTACTCAGAAGATAAAAATCTTAGCATCTATTCCAACCAAACTTGTAACGAAAGAAAATGAAAGGAAAGTTGTCAAAAATGCATATGAAAAAAAAGTTACGAAAATTGGGGTCGCTATTTTTAGGGCCCTGGTAGAGTATGGGTTAAATCTCTATCAAATATGTATAAAATTTGTTTTCATTAGTCGTAGAATTTATATGAAATCGCATTTACAAATACTAATTAGTTTGCAGTATTTCATCTGTTCTAGAAAAAGATAAAACCTCAAAACAGTACATGTTTAAGGTAATGCAATGCAAACTTTAACCCAATTAGTGACATAAAAATGAACAAACTGGATTATTTTTAACATTCAAAACTTCTAACTAAAACATCTACTACATTTGTGGAATCTGTTACTACTCAATTAAATCATTTGACATGATGAATACTGCTGTAATAGACAAGAGAAAAGATAACTCACCCTGGTGAGATAAATAGTCCTGGGTATGAGATGAATATTCATAAGGTAGTATACCACTCGGCTTTGTAAGTGACCTATAATGAAAAGCAAAAACAATTAAAGAAAAAAATAAGTTATATATTATACAAATAATGGTAAGACCAAAATAAAATGAATCTTTGTTTCCAATTTGATTCCCAAAATCTTGAGTCAGAAAGTAGGACAATTTTGAAGACAAAATTTGGTTGTTTTTTTTTAATTCAAAATTTAATACTTAAGACAAACGAAAGAATTTGTAAACTATAATTCAAATCTGTAAAATTGATATTAGAGGTTTTTATTCTTTATTGAAATTTTACCTAAGAGTTGGTTGGCAATGCGAAACAAACACATATTTTACTTTTCCTTACAATATATGTGGAGTTAAAAACCTATGAAAAGGTGAGTAAAATTGAAAAAATAGCATTACATAGTACTTAGCACAATAAATCAAACGAATCAATTGAAAAGCTTTACATATTAAGAACTTCACTTATTTCTGAGGCGGCTGTATTTTCACTAATATAACGTGATTTCCCTTTATAAAACAAGATTTATTTGAGCTTCCCATCATTTTTTTTCTTCAGAAAACACATAAAATAAATAAAATATGAAAATAAGTAAAAAAAAATAAAAAAAATTTAACTGGCCAAAATAATACTTGTTGCACTTACCAGTAACCTTATTTACCAGGAACCGTGAGTTGACATTCATGATCTTTATGTACGAAAAATCTCTGCAGAAAAAGAGAATAGGTTTCATTAATCAAAGCCAGATAATAAAACACCTGAAATTAGACAGATAATAAAACACCTGAAATTAGACAGTCTATCTCCCAATTTCTTGAAGAAATTAAATCAATTAATCAATTTCTACATTCAAATCATTCATAATAAATCTGAACCATCTTCCACCAAAGAAGTTGCAAAAATAGCTTCTTTTGCCTCCATCTACCCACAGATTCATTTTGACATAACAGGTGGTAGATTCAATGACATGCTGTTGGATGTTTTAGAAAACTGATCTATTTGTTATTCAAAAGAATACAGAGGTGAACCAGCAGAAGGTGAATTTTCCTATAGTCATTCATGTTATAAAATCACATACAAAATGAACACATTTAGATTGCATTTTTCCATAACAGTGATATTATATACTTTTTATTGAATTTCCAGTCACTCCTTTCCACAAGATTATTGCACTGCCCTTGACAACATGGTCAAGTGCCAACAGTTTTATTTTTTAATAATATTAAGTTAAGGATTATTTCCATGCGGTTCATCTCTTTCAATCATGAATGTGTCCATTAATTTCAATGTCAGTTTCGGTTCACCTTTGACTATGGGACAACGGTGGACAATTTTGCATGGTTGTAGTAGTAAGATTTTCTCGAAATGTATTATACCACTGTGCCCAAATTAGGTGTCAATACGTTGCATTTAAAGATATCAATGAACCATTCTATGTTCACCACATATCTTGTTTTTTTCAAATTCTATGTACAAAAATAAATTCACACAAAATTAGACCCATTAAAGATTGAATGCTTGATTCATGTTTGAAATTGCCGAGAGGGCCAGCCATTTTGAAAAACTTTGACTCAAAATGGAGTCTATAAGGACATCATCGACCCACATGCGTTTACAAACATAATGTGATCCTTAATTACTTACATAATTTTCCTGTGACATTTTTCAAATCATTTGGATGGATAAAAGAATTTTTAAAAAATAACAAAATATCAAAACTAGATCACAAATTATGGTGGAGGCATGTAAAGCCAGCAGAATTTTACACAAATACTCTCTGGTGTTAATATCATGAAAACAGAAAAAGCCTCTATAAGGAAGGAGCTCTCGATCAAAACGTGAGGGTACAAATTCATGGGAAGTTCGAAATTACAGTGGTCCCAAAGCAGGAGCAATTAAACAAAAATATTAATCATTCATTACAAATTATTTTTTTCCATTTTAAAATTCTTATCAAAGGTTTATTAGTGCCATTACAAGCTAGAAAAAGGGTATTAGGATATTCAAGAGACTCCCCGATAATAGTGGATCAAGCTCTACATCCAAGGTGTATGTCGTTCTTTAAAAGAAATTTGACTTACATGTCAAGATCATCATCGATGGGTTCATAGGTTTCTTTGTAATGCTCGATGCGCAGAAGAAAGTCTTTGATAGCTTCCTCCTTCTTTGCTTTGTAGTAATCAGGACTGGAGAGTTTCACTTCCTGCAAAACAATCAAATGTAAATTGCTTCATTCACCTATTTTTCCCAGTAGACTTCAATGAATATTATATTTTGTGCTTAGTAATCTACTGAATCTTCGATTTGATTAACTTTAACATATTCCACTGAATTCAAAGTCTGTTGTTCACCAATGAGACATTATATCAAGACTACCAAATCTGAAGTACAAAAAATTGTGGCTTTTTACCCTCAAATATGGTTAAAACCACCACAACATAGATACTTATTACACCACATAATGTAATCATTCATATGATAAAATAATAAGATAAGATTTTTATAATGCTAACCAAAGCATAGTCCCCACAAAGTGCTTTACAAAGATGTCAACCATCTACACAAACAAAGACCCATTTTCAATTCCTTGACACTATACTATGCCAGTCAGTTGCACCAGTACAGCCACTATACAGTGTCACCAAGCACATTGTTATTATTCGCTGTCCGCTTATACTTGGCCTCTTATTACTTCCTCTGTTATTCCTTCCTCTGTCCAGTACTAGATAAAGAAGCAGCAGGGCGCAAGTCTATAGTATATGATGACCTGATCATGGATTGAACCAGGGCCTCCTGGCTGACAAACACATGCTCTACAACAGAGCTAAACAGTTGATAACAATTTCATTTCCTTCATCATACAATTGAAACATAGCATATACAGGGTGCCAGCACTCTACACAGATGCCTAATATTCGATGACACAACTATTCATTTTATTCAGAATTAAATATTCATATACAGACTTCAGCCTCTGCAATCCTGCACAAAACCATCTGGCCCTTTCAGCAATGATAGAAGTGAATGTTGAAAGCTGCAAGTGCATGTCATATCCCAAAACGGTACAAGGGGGGGAAAAAGCCAAACTTTTGTACATGATTGTAGGGTGCTATAAATACTTCCGGATAAAGCTCGATTGTGACAATTCATCTCACCTTGATATTGCACTCAATAACTTCAGGATCGTTACACAAAGACTCCACAAAAAATACCTGTAAAGTAAACAAAACAAAGGAGAAGTGCTAAGAAACTTCCACATAGTTTTCCCTTCTTTCTCATATAACATGTAAGCTATCCTTTTATAGGTGTTGGAGCAGGTTTTGTTAAGGGAGGGGAAAAAAAGGGGGGGGTAGGGGGGGGAAGGGAATATAATTTTTTCAAACTTTGTCTGAATTTCGCTTTAAAGTGTGCCCAAAAATATACCATTTGAGTGGGAGAGGGGTATGTTTCACTCAGCATCCCTGTCTCCTTTGATATTGTTAGCTTGCTGTAACAAATATTTCAAAAATGTTAGTAAAGTCAGGATAGTTAAAATGGGATACAAATTCTTAGGTCATATAAAAGACCCTGTACATCAAACTACTAACACTGGCAAGTAAGATCAATAAAACAGTTCAGATTTTGTTGGGTCGGTATCCGATTTTCTGTCCATCTTGTATGATAGAAACCCAATAAGACAAACATAACTGTGGACAACTTTTTCATTTTTCAGTGTAATGAAAAATAGCAAAATCCCCAAACATGAAAGAGTTTAAACCCTATCACTGAAATTTACCCCGCTAAGCGTAGCGGGGATATTTACAAGAGTTATACTTACCTTCCATGCTATAATTATGCAATCTGGTCACACGACCTGATTCTAACGCACTTCTAACCGAACCTAAAAAACGCAGTAACCAGCCAAGCCCTGACCTCCATAATACCTCTGTACCACCTCACTCAACATTCCACGAGGCCTGAGCGAGAGGGGAGGCGGGCGGGATGCATGGAAGGTAAGTATAACTTTAAGTAAATATCCCGCTACGCTTAGCGGGTAAATTTACTTCAAGTTATACCTTACCTTCCATGCTATAATTATGCAATCAGATTGCAACCGAGGATAGGAAGGAAGGGAGTTCAGGTCGCCGCACATTTTTTTTTTTTTTGGCTGGTGCGAAAACTCACACGAATCGAATCCCGTGTAAGGGACGAAATTCCTTCTCCTCGGAAGGATGAAAGACCTCAAGAGTGGGAAGAACTAAAACATAGTAAACCACGGCGAGTACAGTCAAACCGAACAAGGTACCATACGTTGACAATAACGGAGGCAAACTTGAAAGAGCCTGAGCGAAAAGCCCAGAAAAACAAGCCAACCGGAAGAGCATTTGGACACAATTACAGCAAAGTGTTCACAAAAAGCCACAAGCCACACGGAATCGACCACGAGGCGGAACGGCGAGTAAACTACAATTGGGAACGGCGTGTACTAACGAAAAACGAATTGAAGAAATCCCGGACAAGGGAAAAATTCGTTAGCGCATAACGCGTAAGAGCTTAAGTTAGCGGGGAACACGAGCGTCGAAAAGTGAGTCAGACCAAAAACAAGAGAAAAACTGCAAAAAGCGTTTTCTCGAGCAGTAACGAGAGATCCGTGAAAAGAGGTTATGCCCGAACCCGAGTGCATACGCGGCCGTTCTATGAACAGTTCAGACTACTTTAAAGAAAGCCACTGGGCGATCTATCGGAGGAAAATGTCACATGACACACTACGAAGAGATCTCGCGTAACTTACCAGTGGTCGCGAGTCAAAGACCGTAGACCCCACTGGAAAAACCCTGGTGGATAGCTGCAAGTTATCCCAGAGCTCATGACGGAACTAAGCTTGAGAGGGCCCACCTCCACAACGGGGAGGGTGAACAACCCCTCAGAAAAGCCATGCTACGTCGAGGAAAGCGGGCCGAGGCCACACCATCAAACAAAGCGCTCCGGGACTAAGATGCAGTCCGCGGGCCGGAAAGAGACAAAAATCGTCCCTGACCCGAGGCTCGTGCGTGAAGCCTGCAAGGTCTTGAGCAGCCAAAGTTAGTCCTGCGCCGAGGCGAAAAAGGTCAAATACCCATCCAAGTTTCCGACAGAAGGGGTCACAAGAAAAGTGCCCGACCTTGATCAAAAGCCCCGTCGGCACCGGCGGTGATATCTGACGGGTGAAAACTTCGTTCCTTACCCCAGGTGGGAGCACCCGCACCACCACCAAAGAGGGTGACCACCGACTGAACGTGTAAAGCGGAGGGACTGAACGACACCATCCGCAGTCCAGAAAAAACTGCCGACCCTGAGCAAAGGTTGTTGAAACCGACTGACCAAAAATCAAAGGCTAGCGAAACAAAAGGCAGGCCGTTAATATAAAACGTATACAAGAAGGGCTGCTAACCGTGTAAGGCCATGTAGCTGTGAGACGGCATGGGTCGTAAGACCGCGGAGTTGTACAACATAGTCGACGGCACCCAAGCGGGGTCCGAGAACTGTAGCAGTTGCGGGACCGCGTAGCTCCAGGCCACGCCTATCAACAGCGAAACTTGTCTAAGAAGTTGACTAGAGAAAGTGTTAACGTACTACGTATAGTAACAACCTTGAAACCGCGGAGCCTACGGGCGCGGAGAAAACGAATACCGTATGTCTGTACGGGCAGTTAAGTAACAGGCCGTAAAACCGCAAGGAAGCAGCTGTAAGGTGTTAAAGTATGGAATGAACCATACGTGCCGTTGTTGGTAATAGCTACCCCAAACGTAAGGTTGTCTATCAAAAGGCCACCTATGGTCAAGAAAAATATCCTTCATGGAGGTAATATTGACAAGTAGGGGTAGCGTTACTCGTCAACCGTATGAGTCATAAACCCCAGCACTGGGGTAGAAATCACGAAAGAGGTGGCGTCCTGTGTATACTACGGACCGTTAAACACCCTGCACCACGGGCTGAAAAGCGGCGTGGCTACTGGGGACTTCGCCGTACAAAGTATGCAACCCGTTAAGTATTATAGATCCGTTATGGGTCTACAAAGGCGTCAGCATGACAAGTAAAAACCACGAGTCCTCCGCCAACTATGTCTCTGTGCACCACGGGCAAAAGCTCGTGGCTCGAGGGGGACAACTGGTACTGATGCGTGTCCCGAGCGTAGTAGCTATCAGTACAAAAGGACCGTCGAGGTCCACGATAGCGTGAGCGTGCTACACCTGTAACGTGAGTCGTTATCTCATTATACCTCTATTCACCACGGGGCCACGGTAAGTGGCTACGCGTAGGGAAGATGTACGCAGTCAGCGTTCCCCATGAGAATAGTTAAAATATATATACTGAGGCCATAAGAAATGCGGAGGAGTTCACGTGCCACGCAAGCTATAAGAGTCGTAAACTGAGTTTGTTTCATCAGACTCTGAAACCGGTAGCTGCGTGGGGAAGAGGGGACTACCGTCGTACTCAGTGCGTGTCCACGTAAGAGAAACGGCCGCGAAACTCAGTAGTTCATGGCTACTGGTCCTCTACCACACAGCCGCGCTGCTGGTATAGGCCGTTAACTCCGTTTGTATAAAATCACTCACGGACCCGAAGCCGGCGGCTCGGCGTGGGGACTGCCGTCGAGCGCTAAAAACGTCCCAGCAAGAAAAAGCGACCGCGGAACACTGCAACACGCGGCTAACGGTCGCAATATCCGAAGTTCCATTACCGGGTTTATCGTGCGTTGTGCGTAAAACCACGTTAATATCTGTAGAATGTGAGCGAAGGTCGTTCGCGCAAGAATCACATTCAGAGTAGTTTGAGCGGTCGTGGAACTACGTAACACGGAGGGAATAGCTCTCGTGATGGTATGCCTCCCGTAAAGAAGGAAATCTTATCACCAGGCGCTGGCCTCGAAAACCGAGCAAGCGCTAACACGCGGCGCATCCTGGGAGCGTGGCGTGCCGACAAGCGGGGACTCGTCCTGCGTGTCCATGAACTGGTGAAAAACTATGCGGAACCGTGGCGTTCAGCGAAAATCTCACCAAGTCAGCTCACACGGGCGTGGAGATCTCGAAACTAACGGGTGTGGCGTATGTTGTCACGTTACCTTGCTGTAGAACTAAGCAGCACTACAGACCCGAGCGTCATCCCATGCCCCGGACGGAGCCGCCAAGTTGTGTTCACGGACCCTTACGGGGCGTAAAACAAGCCATGGGGGCCGTATGGAACCGATTACGGGCCGTCACGGACCCTAATGGACCCGATGCAAGTAATCCAATGGCTCTACAACTAGCCGTAAAAAGGGGACTAACTCACGTAAGACCCGTGGCGTCGCCTCTTGTGGGCCTACCGGTCCCATCGCGGAACCGAGGACCACAGCGATGTACACGGGTTTGAACATGTCGATAACACCAAAGCGCAACCTAAGAAGCGTTTACATGCGACGCATCGCAGGACAGTCAAGGCGCGTAACGCACCGACACTAGGGACCTGCCCGTCGTGTCGATGATATAGGCGCAAAACATCGCGGAACTGTGGCGTTCAACGCGGAAAATCCTACAGAGGCAGTTCACGGGCCGTGGAACAGCGTAGCTATGACCAAGTAGCTTCCTAGCTAGCGAACTCAACCGGGGTTCATCGTTGCAGTGTCGTTATCCCGTTACAAAAACTCTGAAGTCGTACAGGCCCGTGCGGTCTAGAGAAGCGTTTGCGCTATGCATAGCTGGACCTCTGAGGTGCGTAGCGTGCCGGCGCGGAGGCCTGTCCTCCGTGCCTCACGATACTGGTGAAAGTAATTGCGGAAATGTAACGTTCAACGCGGATAATCGTATTAATGGTGTTCCGCGTGATCGTGGAACTGCGTAGCTAATGGCCACGGAACCATGAATAGAATAGCTCTCACGGCGCTATACTACTTGTGAAGATTATCACTTGTCACCTGGCCACATAGCTCGTAGCTAAGCGGGTGCATATCCGGGTAAATCGTGCGATTATGCGATATCCCGTTACAAAACTCTGGAGCCGTGCGCATCCGAACACGGAGCCGCACGCGCTCGGTCGCACCTTGAAAAATACCGGTCGCGGTGGAGTCTGTGCTCCGACCACGCCGCTTGAACCCAATCGCTGCAAAGAGTACCACGAATGGACTCGCAGCATAATCTGCCGCAGCGTAACGCGTGAGATAGATGTGACGGCGTAAATCAAAGAAGCGTTAGCACGCTCGCCGGGACATCAAGGGTGTGTAGAGCATCGGCGCCGAAGACCTGTCCTCCATGTCCATGATACTGGTGAAAATAATTCACGGAACGGTAATGTTCAACGCGCCAGACAATCTTAATTGCGTTTGCACGAGTCGTGGAACTGCGTAGCTAATGGCTACGGGACCAAGAAGAAAATAGCTGTTGTGATGCTATACTTCTTGTAAAGAAAGTCATCTGTCACCTGACCACGTGGCGTAGTAGCTGGTGGGCGTATAACCGGTGAACCGTACAGTGTCGTTATCCCATTAAAGATAAGTTCCGCTCACTGGAGCCGTCCAATGGAAGCGAAAGGACCGTAACGCGGACCGTGGAATCGTATGGAACCGTGCGGACCCGTAAACACGGGCGCGGAACCGTCCAACGGAACCGTGCGGACCTGTAAAATACGGACCGTGGAACCGTGCGGACCCGTAAACATGGGCCGTGGAACCGTATAACTGTCGTAGCCGTTAGCTACGGGACCAAGAAGAAAAATAGCTGTCTCAATGCTATTCTTCCGGATTAACCGTACGGTGTACGTCTTTTAAGAGGCGCTCCGCTGAGAGTGGGCGGCGGCCCCGCCTCCCTGGCTTTGGACCTGGGTGGCGGTGGGGAGACGAAGAGGGCCTATCAGACCGTCGCTTCTCCATTTTTTCCGCCGCTCTTTGAAAGTACCAATCGCGGTGGAGTCTGTGCTCCGACCACGCCGCTAGATCCCAATCGCTGCAAAAAGTACAGGGATTTGACTCGCAGCATAATCTGCACGCGTAACATGTGAGATGGATGTCACCGGAGCGTAATTTAAAAAAGCGTTTGCACGTTACGCATCACGGGACATCCTGGGTGTGTAAAAACATCGACACTCGAGGACCTGTCCTTCATGTCCATGATACTGGTGAAAATAAATACGGAACTTGTAACGTTCAACGTAGACAGTCTTAATTGCGTTCACACGAGCCGTGGAACTGCGTAGCTAATGGCTACGGGACCAAGAAGAAAAATAACTGTCAATGCTATACTTCTTGTCAAGAATGTCACCTGTCACCTGACCACGTAGCTTGTAGCTAGTGGGCGTATAACCGGATTAAACCGTATGATGTCGTTAACCCGTTAAATACGGACCCGTGTAAACACGGGCGCGGAACCGTCAATGGAACCGTCCGCCCGTAACAACGGGCGCGGAACCGTATGGAACCGTCCAATGGAACCGTCTGCCCGTAACAACGGGCGCGGAACCGTATGGAACCATCCGCCCGTAACGGGCCACGGAACCGTATGGAACCGTCCGCCCGTAACAACGGGCCGCGGAACCGTATGGAACCGTCCGCCCGTAACAACGGGCGCGGAACCGTATGGAACCGTCCGCCCGTAACAACAGGCGCGGAACCGTATGGAACCGTCAATGGAACCGTCCGCCCGTAACAACGGGCGCGGAACCGTATGGAACTGTCCGCCCGTAACAGCGGGCGCGGAACCGTATGGAACCGTCCGCCCGTAACAACGAGCAGCGGAACCGTATGGAACCGTCCGCCCGTAACAACGGGCGCGGAACCGTATGGAACCGTCCAATGGAACCGTCCGCCCCGTAACAACGGGCCGCGGAACCCTATGGATTCCCGGAACCGTATGGAACCGTCCCCGGATTCGCACAATGCCCGCGCAATAGGGCTGCGGAATCGTCAGGGACTGTCCAATGGAACCGTTTGGAACCGTGTTTACTACAACTTAGGCGACGCGTTAACGCCCCTAGGAGGTCATCTCTCTCTCTCTCTCTCTCTTACCGTTACCACTCTAGGCGCAACGCCTCTAAGAGCGTAACCTTCTCAGTAAATTTCTTTTATATCTGAAAAGAGAAGAACATATATCCATGCGTACATACACAAATACGGCAAAGTAAGTATGATCTTACGGACACGCTAAAGAGAGACGAGGCCTAGCAGTCTAAACAGAACATCAAAACTCTCTTAAACAGAAAAATTCTTCACTGAAAAATAAATTTCTTAAGAGAAGAACGTATGTCCATGCGTACAAACCTAAATACGGCAAAGTAACTATGATCCTACGGACACGCTAAAGAGAGACAAGGCATAGCATTCTAAACAGAACAACAACACTTACTTTAACAGAAAAAAATTTTAAACGAAAAATTTTCTATCTGAAAAACCTTAGAAACCCGAGAAAACGCATCCAACGTAATGACTTTACTAGCGCCGGGGTAGCGTGGGAAACACCAACCACTGTGTACTTGAGGTCTGTAAAGATAAAAAGGAAAAATTATTTTCCCTGTAATTAGGTTGTCAAAGAGACCCACCCACGGTCTCTCCGACACCCCAATTTCAATCCTGAAAATTAAATATTTTATCTCAAATCTGTGTAAGAAAAATAAAAATATTCATATGCTGCTAACGTGAAAACGAAAATAAGCTCGCTTGTAACAACTGTAGCTCCCTAGAGTTGTTACAAGGCGACCCCACATTTACCCAGCGGTGACTACGACCCAATGCGCATGCGCAAAATCGAAAAAGGAAATTGGCCTAATGCATACGAGAAGGTGTACTGAAATATCCTAACGTGCTAAACACTATACATAGTATAACGCTAGGGTCACCTCGAGGCGGGTGGGGCTAAGGGAGAAAAAGACTAATTCCGGGCGAGAGGTCCCTAGACAGGCACAACCTGTGCTCTAGGACCTAAAACACCCACCACGAGTAGGGCGGCTCTCGAACTAGCCACTCGCTATGTACGAATGGAGACAAAACCCGCTATCCTAAGTGTAGGCTACACGGGTAAAGTCGTGTAGGTCGGCCGAAGAAATCTCGGACCCATGGCTACCTCACCCTTCTCTCGGAAGACTTGAAAAGGCGAGCCAGATGAGAACGGGCAGCGTAAAAACCCTTCAGGTAGAAGCTGCGAAGAGAAAAGAGTTAGAAAGATTAATTAAAATAAAAATAAAAATGACCAGTTTTCAGCGATGTTAGTGACAACAACGCTGAAAAAGAGTGAGTGGTACAGAGGTATTATGGAGGTCAGGGCTTGGCTGGTTACTGCGTTTTTTAGGTTCGGTTAGAAGTGCGTTAGAATCAGGTCGTGTGACCAGATTGCATAATTATAGCATGGAAGGTAAGGTATAACTTGAAGTAAATAGAGTAAATATACAATTTTCTTACTTTCTTACTATCAAGTAAGAAAATCTTATATAAAGTCTTAAAAGGCAATTTGATACCCCTATTCCCTCCCCACCAAAAAAAAAAATGCAATACATAAAACAAACTAATCATCTAAAAACACAATTAAAAATATTTCTAAAATTTGATTTGAAGAAAGAGACACACATGGACAGATAGATTGAAAACGCAAATTGTGTTTAATATACCTTAAAACATTTCTCTCGGCAAAAATCCAAAATTAACTTCCTCCGGGCACGAGTTGTATTAGTAGCATCAAACACCTGTACAAATTCAAATAAAGAAAAATAAGAACACACATCTCACAGAAATTCACAAATATTAAATCTGCACTAGATCTGATGAAGAGTCAGATGGAAAATTCAAAACAGTCAATCAAAAATCATGTTGACAACTGCTGCATAACTTGAGAGTTTTTCAAAGATGACTTGGCTTGAGTATTTACAAAACTTATCTTACTGGCAGAAGCTATTTTCAAGAAAATTCCACTGTACTGAAGGGTAACCAAATGGCTGAAAAAACAGGTCATTTCAATTCAAGAAAGATCTCAAATGAAAATAACTGAAAGAGAGAGTCATTGAGTGATTGCAAATTTATCAGTTTGTCATTAGTCACCAATAGCCAAAAGTAAATTAGCAAACTCAGGCAAATTTCTTTACTGAATTTTTATCTTCATATTCCTTCTACTTTCAACTCCAAACCCTATGTAATTTACCTCTCTGGGTTTGATGATTGACAGCTATTTCAACCAATCACGCATGAATTTGCCTAGCAACAAAATTTGCATAAGTAGGTGGGGCAAACATCCTACGCGGTACTGGTACAGTACAACTAGCTAATGGCGCGCTCATGTAGTCAATGCAGTTTACTGTACAAAACAAATTTCTGCACACCCAGACTGAGTGAAGGCAAAATGGTGAACAAAAATTGTGCTTACAGGCCAGCTGCGGGCTTTGTAAATCTGATTGCTGTTACCTAGAACAGTTAGCAAACTGAATTTTGTTTATCCCATTTTCTTAAAACATGAAAAATCCAAAAGTGTCATAAATGAATCAAAGCTTGCGGCAGGCCTCGCGAATATCTTTATGTCAATGCATTGGTTGGTATACACAATTGTGGATTTGAGGTTTGTTTGTTCCCACTTAGTTACAGTGTTGCTATGGTAGGTGTGGCTTATTTCGTAACTCAAGAGACGCTAATTTAACACTCCCCTACATGCATGGGCCTCCCTCTGTTTCAGTACCATTGGGTGCAAGTATAGGAATATTGTAGGCACCCAAGAAAATACTTTTTAACTTCTGGACTGAGTTCTTCAAATTCAAAATGTTTCTTACCCCTACTTCTCCTTCACTTTCCAGCCACTTGGACATGTCCTCCAAAGCCATGGTGGCACACTGCCTGTATGTGGGTAGATAAGAGATAGAAACACGTGATAAGATCATTAATCTACAGCTGCATACCAAATTAATTAAGGGTTCATGGATGACACCCCCATCATCTCTTTGCAGCAGAATAATGAAGAGTAAAGCTCCTTCAGCTGATAGGGCAACAGACGAAATCATTGAGTCTGTGAAGATCTCACCTGGCAAAGGGGCCTAAAGGAAAGCTCAAGTCCATGAACCCTGTTTATGCACATCTTTTATGTTTAAAAATAGAATTGAAAAAAATAAATAATAAATGCAATATTTTTATTAGATTTAAAAAAATATGAAACAGAATTAAACCCTGGAATTAAAGATAATTCGTAATGAACAATGAAGAATACGCTGTTATGATGGATTTATGATCATAACTCATCTCATTAGATAATGCATAATGTAAATTAGGGGTGTGTCCCCTCTCCTCCAATCACACTGCAAGTTAAGATGTGCATCAATAACAAATAAACCGATAATAATTTGAGAAAAATTGTTTACGAGGAGCCCAGACAAAACAAAACATAGTACATGTCAAAAATTAGTCTTTAACCAGAAAACCATAGGTTTTGGAGGTTCTGATGCGCAATATTGATTTTAAGTTTTAACTACTTGCAACTACAATTTGATTACACAATGGGCTCAATATAACAATGCCAACAAAATGATTCACAGTACTCCCAAGAATAGAATACTAAAATTAATTAAATTCAACCGTTTTTATCCCATTAACAAGTACACATTTGCTACCAACATAATTATTCCAAATATCAAACAAAACATGCAGTTGTTAGAATATGAGCATTTTATAATTAATATGCATCAGATCGCCTCCATAACAATACAGCACATCAGGGTTAATCGGCTTTCTGTGTACCACATATGACCTGAATCCCATGTATCATTCTTGAGATACTGTGTTTACAAGTTCTTTTCAACAAAATCATGTTAAGCACTGCCCACTACCCACATTAATGAAAATCAACATGTTTGTACCATGAACATGTACACATTAGCTAACAACATAATTACACCAAGTATAAAACAATACAGACAATCGATTTTTTAAAATATGTGCATTTTAGCATTAAGTCCTGCCTACTAATTAATATACATGACAACACCACCAAAAACCATAGGGCACATTTGTGGACCATGGGCTATCTGTGTACCACATATAAACTGAATCCATGTATTGTTCTTGAGATACTGTGTTTACAAGCTCTTTTTAACAAAATCATGTTAAGCCCTGCCCACTATGCATATTAATGAAATTCAACATTTTTGTACCATGAACAACAACACACTAACTAACAACATAATTACACCACATATGAAACAAATCAAAACATGAGTATCTTTACATTCCGCTCTGCCTACTCATTAATATGCCTAACATTGCTACCAAAATCAATAGGGCACATCTACGGACCATCATTGTACCACATATGATGGGAATCCGGTGTACCGTTCTTGAGATATCGTGTTTACAACTAGCGTCACACAAACAAACACACACACACACATACATACACACAAACACACCCATACATAGATACATACACCCATACGCACACCCATACTCGCACACCATCATGACTGCATAGGTTCCTGATGTTATCGCATCAGAACCAAAAATGATCATAGTTACAAACAAATACCCACACCCTTAAAGAATATTAGCTTGCGACACGCTTGCAACAAGCTAACATTTTTAGCTTGCGCATGCTGCAAGCTTGCAGCAAGCGTGCCGAAAGCTCATATTTGGAACAAAAACTAGCTTGCTAGCTTGCACAAGCGAATTTGTTCCAAATACTAGCTTGCAGCATGATTGCTGCAAGCTTGTAGCACACTTGCGCAAGCTAAAAATGTTAGCTTGTCGCTGCAAGCATGCTGCAAGCACGCTGCAAGCATGTCTGCAAGCATGCTGCAAGCATGCTGCAAGCTTGCTGCAAGCTTGCTGCAAGCTAATATTTCTGTAAGGGCAGTGCAAAGAGCAAAGTTACGAGTAGACTGTTTACACCACATTTTTGAATGATTTTATTTTCACATGAACTCTATTAGAAACAGTAAATATTTTCTCTCGGGTTCATGTGTCTTCATTCTGAGGGATATCACATACATTTCCATTCAAAATGAATGGGCACAAATCCAATTAAAGCTGATAGTGCACTACCTGTGTGAAATTCACTCAAATGCATATTTGATATAAATCCATTTATTAAAGCAAATAAATTAACATATTTGTATGGGTGCCAAGTAATAACTTTAGCCACAGAAATATCATAGTCAATGTTTGACAAATATGTCTATCTTTTATAACAGGACACGAAAAATATACACAACTGTGAAGAAAATAATTGATATACAAAGTCTATCATAGAAAAGTGGTGCTGTGTTGCACTTTCCTAATTAAAGTCAATTGCACTTTTCCTTCATCATTCCCCCTTTACGTATTTTAGTACAATGATACACCTAATTACTACAACTGCACTAAGTAAAAAGTTTAGCTTAATATTAAGTGCATCACACTATATAGTAGCAATATGTATGATTCCAGAACTTGTCATAGACTTTTATGATGAATCAAAATAACTTTCTAAAGATTTCAAATGCTTTCTAGTTTTTGCATTGATTAGATTATTGACATATGCCAAAGAGCAAGGGAGATAATAAACTACTGTACTTACAGTCTTATCCTCAGAGCTTCATTATTGTCAACTCTAAAGAAATCGTGAGGACTGGAGCCACCCACAGCTTGTCTTCGATACTCCCCCACATTGAATACTGTGAAGAAAACAGATTGCAATTCGGAATAAATGACATGTACTATGGTACAGTAAACATGGATATTAAATTTTGATATTAATATTAGAATAAGTGCTATATAGCACTCAATTTAATTCAACACATTTTCTAATAACTTTGCAAAGAAATTTGCTATCCATACAGTCTGAAATGTGTCCTCAGAAGCTACAGCTACTGTACAGCCCACAGGCAGTATACAGCTACTGCATAGGTTACAGGCAGTCTAGTGGCGTACAAGCTACAGCTACTGCATAGTCCACAGGCAGTATACAGTGGCGTACACGCTATACAGTGGCCAGACAAACTACAGCTACTGTATAGTCCACAGGCAGTCTAGTGGCGTACAAGCTACAGCTACTGCATAGTCCACAGGCAGTATACAGTATCGTACACGCTACAGCTACTGTATAGTCCACAGGCAGTCTAGTGGCATACACGCTACAGCTACTGTATAGTCCACAGGCAGTCTAGTGGCGTACAAGCTACAGCTACTGCATAGTCTACAGGCAGTCTAGTGGCGTACAAGCTACAGCTACTGCATAGTCCACAGGCAGTATACAGTGGCATACACGCTACAGCTACTGCAGAGTCCACAGGCAGTCTACAGTGGCGTACACACTACAGCTACTGCATAGTCCACAGGCTGTCTACAGTGGCATACACGCTACAGCTACTGCATAGTCCACAGGCTGTCTACAAAGGCATACACGCTACAGCTACTGCATAGTCCACAGGCTGTCTACAGTGGCATACACGCTACAGCTACTGTATAGTCCACAGGCAGTCTAGTGGCGTACAAGCTACAGCTACTGCATAGTCTACAGGCAGTCTAGTGGCATACAAACTAAAGCTACTGCATAGTCCACAGGCAGTATACAGTGGCATACACGCTACAGCTACTGCATAGTCCACAGGCAGTCTACAGTGGCGTACACACTACAGCTACTGCATAGTCCACAGGCTGTCTACAGTGGCATACACGCTACAGCTACTGCATAGTCCACAGGCTGTCTACAGTGGCATACACGCTACAGCTACTGCATAGTCCACAGGCAGCATACAGTATCGTACAAGCTACAGCTATTGCATAGTCCACAGGCAGTATACAGTGGCATACACGCTACAGCTACTGCATAGTCCACAGGCTGTCTATGGTAGCGTACATGCTACAGCTACTGCATAGTCCACAGGCTGTCTACAGTGGCATACACGCTTACAGCTACTGCATAGTCCACAGGCAGTCTACATTGGTGTAGAAGTTACAGATTAACATAACCAACTCGAATTGTAGCACTGTTGAGTGGATACACTCACCTGCTTAACAATTCCAATATGCCTAATATTTTGTTTACACCCCCCAGTTTGGAAAAAATACTTAAAAAATCACTCACCAATCATTTACACACTTATACAAATTGGCAGGCGAGTGGGTTTTCCAACCCTTCCCCTCCCCACCCCCACCCCCAATCTGCCTCTTCGTTGGCGGAGGTAATTAAGAACAACCTCTCTACCAAGAAAACAAACATTTCTTCTGATCAAACGAAGCATCCTACTTGCCCTTGCAGCTGCTAAAGCACACTGTTTAGAAGGCTTTAGATTGCTAGTAATGACAACACCCAACTCCCTTTCTTGATCAACACAACCAAGATTTGAACCATTCATGCAGTAATCAAAAGCCAAATTGCTCACGCCAGTGCACCACAACTGGTTATCAAAGGCCATGGACATTGACTTGGTTGTCGATGTTATGTCTGTCCGTATGTCGTACCTGTGTTCTCGTCCGGGTCGTATTAAGCGTTTCGTGATAGCATTTGTACTATCATAACCGAATACGCAGGCGACGACCCCGTCATTGTAATTGTGTGTTCAACTCTCTCTCTCTCACCAAAATGAATAACTTTGCATTTATCAACATTGAATGACATCTGATATGTTTGGGACCAAGAAACAAACTTATCAAGATCAGTTTGCAACAGTAAAGAATCCCTGGCATCATCAACAATCCTGTATAGCTTAGTGTCAGCAGCAAATTTACAAATCCTGGAGCCAAGGGAAACATCAATATCATTAATGAAGATTAAGAAAAGAAGCCCGAGTAACACCACTTGTAACCTTCTTTCATGAATATACTGTACTTCATTATTAGCAACAACTCTTTGTGACCTATCAACCAACCAAGAATTTATCCCACTGGCCCTCCACACTAAGCGCTCTTGTTTTCATCATGAGCCTGCTTAATGGAACCTTATCAAATGCTTTTTGGAAATCTGAATACATACCATCCACATTATGCAGGTGTAGCCAGCCTTTCGTATTGAAAGAGGGAGGGGGGGGGGGGGGAGGGGAAGGTCGCCAAGGAAAATATTTGGATCTTTCAGCATATTTTCTGGATCTTTTTACCATTGCCATTTTACTTTTTGGGGAGGTCGTACGACCCTGTCGACCCCCCTTGAATACACCGATGTTATGACCAGGATAAGCTAGTTTAGTAACATCATCAAGAAACTCCAATCAATTAGAAAAGCTGGCAGAACTATTCCCCCTCCCCACCAAAATAAATAAATAACCTGGCTACGCCTTTGTGCCATATTAACCACCCTCTTAAAAAATTTCACTATGCATTTTCAAATCAATTATTACCATTATTGGTTGAAGTTATACTCTTTGCTTCTTCTAAAGTTTCAACTTTTCACTCAAAATATCATTTCATAAAAAATCATAAGATAAAAGAGGTGCTTAGAAAAACTGAAAGTATTACCAGCTAATCAAAATTTATTATATGTAATAAAAGCATCTCTAAAAAACGGCTTAAACCATTTACAGTTTTGTCACACATCAGTTTTGAATGAAACCATAGGCAACAATAAAATCAATCACATCCTTAACTAAACCTTGAACTAATATGAATATTTTTTGCCCTTAGTGAAATGCAAAGCTTTTTGCTCTTTGAGGCCTGGTTGAGGACACCATAGATGTCCTCCATGGAGGTCATGAAGAGGCAACCTTTAAAGGAGGTAGGAGAGTATATGAAGAGAAATGCATTTGCCTGGTTCAAGTCAAGTTGATCATAGTAAAAATACATACTGTACATCAGAGAAGTTTTAAGAAAATATTTGTTTCTTTAAAGGAATACTCCCATGATTTTTTTGTAAAATTTTATTTTAAAGAGCATACTTTTAGAGCCAATTTGGTACAAAAATCAGGTTTATATCATATTCCCGTTCAGGAGATTTGGATTTTTAAAGATTTCCCATGTGCATTTTTCAGTTTTTGTACAGTATGATGAATTTGTGCTTGATTATGTCATAGAAACAATTCCATAGCAAATGTTTATGTATTTCTTTAAACATTAATTAGTTGTTTCTGTATGATCAGAAACAATTTTATTGAAGTAGGGTATATTTGGCAATGTATATAAATACCTAACTTTCATCAATCTATTTTTCTAGCAGGTGTTACTAAAAAAAAAAAAAAAAAAATGATAAATTTTAATGAAATACATAAACTTTGTGAGATAATGCATTGCTGTGATGTCATACTGAGCTTTTTCCTATTCGTTTATTGGCATTTTTTGTGAACCTTAAAACTTGAATATCTCCTGGTAGGAATAACATAGCAACATGATTTTTGTACTAAATTGTTTCTAATATTTTTCTCTTTCTTGGAAAAGGTTACAAAAAAACATGGGAATATTCCTTTAATAGTACTGTAAAAAGAAAGTACTGTAGAAAGAAAGTACTGTAAAAAGTCTTAAATGCAATACTTAATTTTGTTTTTCATAAAGAGTGTCTTGTCTTTTCAACATCTTATTTCAATAGAAGTCAAAATCATCTATTGTTTTATCTTATTTATTTTCATATTTTACTCATCTTTTATACCACTTTTTTCTTTCAACAATTTAGTTGATTTTAATTTTAACTATCTCTGCAAATATGTATAATGGAATTTGTTACTTCTTTGCCAAGTCTCAGTTCAAAAGAAGACTTCATAAAATATGTTTATAAAAAGGAAAAATAGGTAATAAGGTATTAGGATAACAGGTGCACAAATTCACAAAACAAATCACACATTGAAGATTCTAAATATCATGCATTTTCATGTCACCTTGTTCATTTTATGTCACTCCAATCACAATTAACATCATGTCATTTAACAATGTCATGCTGAGTGCACTTTGTTTGACATAGTGTTTCGGGATTTCACATGTCTGCCCACCAATTCGTTTGAAATCTTGAAGCAGACATTAATGTTCAATGTATCTCAAGAGGCACCAGACTTGGCCTGGTAACTTGCCAGGCAAACATTCCAAAGCTGCCAAGGATGCCATAACTTTTCTACACCAGTGTTGAAAAGCACATAGCAATGTGTTTGTTTGGTGAGGGCTTAACAGCATCACAACAGCGAGGGTCAAATAGTGCCTGAGAGGTTAGATCATTCCAGAGGTAGGAAAAAAAGAAAACAGGGGGAGATTGAGAGAAACACAAGAACTAAAAGCCAGAAAGCTGGGATTGAGAGAGAAAAGGCATGGGTGAAAAAAGGGGTGAAAGTAGAGGGGGGAGGGGGTGGAGGGGGACTAAATATGATTGTAGAGGGAAGCATGATGAAGGTAGGAGATAATTTTATCTAAAGGGTTTTTCTGGAAAAGCACGGCTCTTAAGTTGTGGGGAGGGAGGGAAGCTCTGGGAAGATTGTACGGGGGGCAAGCAAGGAGTACGTGGACTGTGAGGGTGCAATTGCAATTGGTGCAGAGGGGAGGGGGAGCCAATAAGGAGGTGGAAGTGAGTGAGATGGGTGTGACTTATTCGAAGGCGGGATGTGATGCAAATTTCTATGCTACAAAACACTACACTTGGTCAAATCAACTTCATTTGGTGTGACCATGCAGGAAGCTGCCATGGTTTGATATACCTTTTAAATCTTTAAAGAAAATGAAATAAAAGTGGTTCTAACCTCTGGTTGGTATCCCAATCCAGTTCAGATATCTGGCAAGTTTCTTGGCAATATAAGTCTTTCCTCTGGCAGGCAATCCCACCATAACAATGACGGCAGGTGGATTAGACAAACTTGGGCAATGAGCTGTAACAACAAAAGAAATGCATTTCAAATTAGTTAATAGGTACAGTATATCTACAGTACTGTACTGTAATTCCAATAATCCTAAAAGATATGCAAAATGGATTTATGATGGCATGGCATGATTAACCTTGAGGATTTTAATCATCTCTTAATTGTAATCATGCAATCCCTGTGAGATATACTTCCAACTTGCTAAATATGTATGTTACTTTCTACAATATAACACTCAAACGACAGATTTTTCAAGCCCACATTTGCGATGCAATCACCAGCGACAACAGACGTACATAAGTTGCTCCGAAAAAGCTGAGAAATTCAGCATAGGAGGTGGGTAGTGATTTTTTTTATCTAAAATTGGATGTGGGAGAAATTCCCCCCATGACTATCAGGAGTCTTAAGTACAGGTGGGCCAGATAATTTTTGAAGGAATGAATTTCCAGTGTAAATGGCGAGTACTGCATAGAGAGCCTAACCTTAATGACCCCTATGGTTGGTGTTTCGAGTGTGGCCTATAGTTACTACAATGCCCTTTACCTTGACTATCAATAATAGTGTACATGGTAATCATCATGACAAGAGCTTGATATGACCTTTATGTTAATGGCAACAACTAATTGTCACGTTCCAGTGGCAGTAGTTATTCAAAGCTACCACAAATAGGTTTTTCACAACTTTTGTGTATGGATTGGAGCTGTGAGTGGTGGGTCTGATAATTACAACTACGCCTTCCTTGGATCCACCTTCATAAGACAAACATTAACAAGTTGGAAGTGCAACCATACTTACAGCAGGGGTTTATGTTTGTACATCCTTGGCTAAAGTACCATATAACTGGTGTAAGGTTCTGGCTGAACATGAAGTCCAGTTGAGGAGATTTCTTGTATACTTTTGTTGCAATTTGAATGTTTGTTTCTTCCCTAATAATTTTCCCATCCCAGACCAGTAGATGAAACTCACAATCAGCAGATACAAACATTTGGAATCCCTGCCCCAGACCAGTCTGGAAAGTATGTATGATATGCCGAGGATCTTTGGCATGGAGCTTAGCAAGTTTGACCATTTTTGGCTTACTATTCTCTCAAATTGATAAAGAAATACATTAGAATTACAGTGATAGGAAAAGAAAAAAAAAACTGGCGTAAACAGCTAGGTTTTCATAAAAACTGCCGTAAATCTTTGGCATGGAAAAAGACAACTTTCTACTGTGGGCCCCAGAAGAATTTAATGACATCCTTCTTCTTCTGTGACAGAAAAAAGGGACATTTCTAAGAACTCTTTACCAGCAGCTTCAGAAGTTTATAACAATTTCAAGAGAAAGTGGGAATGTCATTAACTAGTCAGATAACATATGACTGTGTACTGTAGCCATATGCATCGGCTGTACACAGTCAGAAGTCGTTGTGCAAATTACAATGTGGAAAACATAATATAGTAACCGATATTGACTACACACGGCTTAAAATATGCCTTTCCGAGAAGAATTTGTGGCTGTAGCCTTTCGTCATTGTAAGTTCAAAAATTTGTCCTACTATGTAAAAATAGAATAAACATATTAAAAATGACTTAATCTTAATGGGCACCTATGTTTTAAAGCTCAATGGCTATTGTAAATTGGTTAAAGCAAAAAAATATTTCACTGATCCTTCTCCGCGATGGTTCACTATGCAAAGCATTAAAGTGTCTGTACCTAATTAATTGAAAACACTCGAACGTCCAGGTGTCAAAAGAATCCACGGGCATACACCACTAAATCGAACAAGTTAAGCGTGCGTACCAATAATAACAAAGTTTGGATATTGAAAGTATGAACGAGATCTGACAACAATACGTTACATCTACCACATGGTGAATGTAAACAAGAATATCTTTTTGAGGGTGCAATAATCGAGATACAGGTTCGTCCCACATGTTATGGAAGAAGTGTAACTTTCTAAATGGCATCATTGCCGAATAGGTTTAAATCGGGGGCCCGAATGGGTATCCCCCAGTTTCGGCTAGTGGGATAGTACAGACAATCACCTACCCCCTCCACCCCCATCCCATCCACATGTGTACTTTTCTAAACCTATGTTATATCTAAAATTGACAAGCATTAAATTGACATGCATGAAAAGTTTTTCGTAAACTCTTATTTTGTAATCATGAAATTGAATCCTAAATAGTCCAGATAGGAACAGAATCGCATGTACCGCTTCCCCCCACACACATATATTATCCCTCTTTCGAAGGTTTTGCTTCAAAGTAACAATTTGGATATATTCCTGATTCTTATAAGTCATTTCGAAGGAAGGAAAAGATTTCAAGGGTTCAGAGACAAGGGCATATGAAGAGTCACCTCCCAAAAGGAAAGAATATAAGTGATAAACATTCCAGTCACAAGCAGAAAATTTTCCAACATTTTTTTTCCAACATTTATGTTTAGTCATATTTGCATGAAATCTCTTGCAGACAGCTAGAATTTAGCCTACAGAAATTTAATGTTTTCTCAATTTCTCAAACTAAAGTACCCGATTTCATCTCCCAAAAGGAAAAAGAATAATATAGGCTAACTAGGTAAAAGTAAAATCCTCTATGGGAGCAGCACTTTTCTCTGTTCAGGACCTACTGTAGGCAGCTATTAGTCAGAATTTTTTGGGGAAAACAATTGTCCCCACGTTCACGGTGACTCTTCACCCCCAACACATTTTGAAGGAGAAGTTCAGTCATGCACTATTCAGGGGTGATGAAACCGGGGCAGGGAGATTCAGCCCTAATAACTTTAGGCGCACTTGTGTTATCATGTTACACAACCTCATTTTATCCCACATAATTTTTATAACATGCAATTTGACTTCATAACCACGCTCTCCCCCGCGAATATATTGAAAGCTTCGCAGTCTAAACATTTCTTCCATTTCACGATATTCAATTTTCCAGTGTGTAATTCAATTTTCATGTGCTTTATATGATTTTGTACCAA